>JAQIXL010000315.1:0-36930 GCA_034700245.1 Poikilolaimus oxycercus
ATGCATTTTGAACTCCCGCGCGGAAAATAGGCCGTTGCAGGCCGTAAACAGGAATTTGGAACCTGATAGTTTTTCCACTAGCTGATCACCTGTGGCACCTGTGAAAGAGAGGTAGACGAAAATCTCTCGAAGCTGCAAAATTGAATTGCGCGCAAATTTCGCCGTTGCTAGTCGCGTCGGAGCCGAAAAATGATTTGTATATTTTCGAAGCGCGCAATTGTTGTCCGTGCGGATTCGTTATTCCCTTCTGTTTTTCTTTAAGAGTGTTTTTTTTTTCAGCTTAAATCCATCAGAATGGCGGCGCCAATGATGGTTTCACACCGTGAAGAGGACTCCATGAACACGGAGGCTTCGATGAGCGGACGCCAAATTATCGGAATCATCTATCCACCGCCTGAAATCAGAAGTAAGTGCTTGTTCTACTTTTTCATTGAGTGTTTTTCAGCAATTGTTGACAAGACGGCAGCATTCGTGGCAAGGAATGGCATTGATTTCGAGAACAAGATCCGCGAGAAAGAAGCCACGAATCCGCGCTTTTCTTTCCTGTCGATTACGGATCCTTATTACGCGTACTATCAACACAAAGTTCGTTCTTCGTTCCCTTGCAAATATCTTCTTATATAGGTTCGCGAGTTCCAAGAAGGAATTCCGGTAGAGGCTTCAGCCCCGCGGCCACAAGTTCCCGACGCTGTGAAAGAGCATGTTCGTCAACGAGAGTTCATCCCAACCAAGCCGCCTCCGCCATTCGAGTTTATGGCCGATCCGGCAACAATCAATGCCTTCGATTTGTGAGTTTTATTTTGTTCTTCACAGTCGTATTCGTAGGGATCTCATCAAGCTGACGGCTATATTCGCAGCGAGAAACGGGCGGGCTTTTCTTCTGCAGTTGATGAACCGAGAGTCACGCAACTTTCAATTCGACTTCCTCAAGCCACAACATTCCAATTTCTCTTACTTCTCGAAACTCGTCGAGCAGTACACAAAGGTTGGTCTTCAATGGATGCGTTGAGGGCTTTAGGTCATGATTCCAAAGAAAGGAATTATTGAGGATCTTCACATTGAATCGGGAGATACCAAGAAACTGATGAATGACATAAACTATCGTGTCGCGTGGGAAAAGCATCAGCGAGGCCTTCGAGAGAAGGAAGAGGCGGAACAGGAAAAGGAGCGACTCGCCTATGCTCAAATTGATTGGCATGATTTCGTCGTTGTGCAGACGGTTGACTTCCCTCCGGGAGAGACAGGTTATTATTCTCTCGTGTTTTTGAATTCTTACAGCTCCTCTGCCCGGTCTCTGTACACCAAAAGATGTGGGAGCGCGTATGTTGTTGGAAGCGCGCGAGGAGGCGCAGAAGGCTGCCTTGCAGAGCGTGGCTATGGATGTCGGCAGCGATAGTGAAAGCGAGGAGGAGGAGAAATCTGCAAATGTTGGCTCATTCGTTCAAGTTTATGCGTTGTTCAGGTGCCTGCAGTGCAACGTGCAGCTTATGAGGTCACACAGCCAGCCCCAGTTGCACCATCGGACGCAAATGTCACGATTCGCGATTACGATCCTAAGAAAGGTTTGAAACTGTACGATCTCAACGTGATCTTCCTTGTTTAGCTCATCCGGGTGCCAAGAAGGCAGGCGATGATTGGCTGATCTCACCATTGACGGGAGAAAGAATCCCGCGGGACAAGTTCGAGGAGCACGTCCGTTACAACACGATCGACTCGCAGTACAAGGAAGATCGTGAGCGGCTGATGGGCGAGGTCTGTCTTCATTCTTTTCTCACTTACAAAAATGCGAAATGTTTAGCGTCGCGATGACGAGCCGGTGTACGCCCCAGGCGCAGAGGTCGGACGTCTCCTGAGTCGCTTCGCGGAACGCCGAACGGACATCTTCGGTGTGGGCGAGAAGGGCGCCGAACAAACGGCCATCGGCAAGAAGCTCGGCGAGGAAGACGCGCCGCCTCCGCCGCAGAAGATTATTTGGGATGGACAAGCGTCGACCATTGACGCCACCACCAGGGCGGCACAGCAACAAGTCTCTCTTGGTTCGATCCTAGTTTCTATGTTTTAACCTTTGCTGTTTGTTCAGAACAGCAAGTGCAAGACATTCAACGTCAACATGGAATGCTCTCGGATCCATCGAAGGAGCGCATCGGCGCACAGGCTCCGGCGCCTCCAGCAAATGCACCACGACCGCCGGCTCCAGCTCCTCTTGGGCTGGCGCCGCCCATTCCGGGTCCTCCTGTCGGCGCCTTCCCTCTGTTGCGGACTCCGATTCCACCACCGATCGTGCCCGTACTCGCTGTTCCCCTCATGCAGGCTCCCGTCGGCATGCCCATCTCCATGCAGCCTTCGGTTCAAGACGGCCCACCGGCAAAGAGGGCTCGCACTGAAGAAGAACTCGAACCCGAGGCTGATTGGCTCAAAAAGGTTCGTTGCTTTGAGAGTCATTGATATGTTCAGGTGAATGGTGATGTGGAACTGCGCGTGCAGCTCCCCGAGGCGCCTGAGTGGAACCTCGACGGAAAAGTCATCCCCATCAAGATAAACATGACTTCTCCGGTACAAGTTCTTCACCGCTTCGACTTCGTTCATTTTCAGATTTCGACGCTGAAGCAGATCATTCAAGACACAACGGGCATGCCAGCCCCGAAGCAGAAGTTGCAATTCGAAGGCTTCTTCCTTAAAGATCAGATGTCTCTCGCCTACTACAACATGAGCAATCAAGCCTTCGTTTCCGTGAAGGAGAAGGAACGAGGAGGCCGCAAGAAGTAAGGATCTCTACTTTTTTTTCTCGACTCATTATTTCTTGTTGTTCGGTTACAAATGTTGTAACTGTTGATTGATAATATGGAATTGCGTCATTCGTTTACTATGAACATTAAGTACAAACATAACATTAAAAGCGTGAGCGGGACCGCTATGGGCCGCGACTTGGAGAGCCTGCTAGCCCCTACGGCTATGCTTGAGCAGTCCCAGCTCCTTGATTGCTTTATATTGGTCCGGAATTTCCATCAAAGCGTTGAGGGCAAACGAGGCCTCGGCGTTCGGGGCGTTGAACATCACCTAGAAAGGATTGAAAGGGGAAAGGAAAGAAAAGACCTTGTGGAAGTCGACGAAATGGAAGTTGTCAAAGATTCGCTTGGGCAGAGTCTCGTCGAAGCGCGTCATCATGTTCCAGGGTCCGTCACCGACCCCCACCCTGCACCTTCTTATTGTTCTTGTTAAAACTCACATAATAATGGAAAGAGGATAATGCGAGGCGGCGGCAATGGCCTTCTGGTTGATCTTCTCATTCGTGACTTGTCCGTCGGCGACGATAACGAGGATGTGGTAGGAGTGCTTCTCGCGGCAGATATCCACGGCCTTCTCGATGAGCGGCACGAAGTTCGTCGGTCCCGACCCGGCGACCGTCGGCGTCATTTCGTTGTACACACGCAGCACCTCTGAGAGAACTCAGTTCTCCCTTTTGCCGAAACTCACCTTCGAAGCCGTTGCAGGTGACATCGGGGTCGTTTCGGTCGAGAATATTGAAGATGGACTGGTCGGTGCAGGTCTCGTCTCCAAAGCCATAGGCAGGAATCTGGCCATCGGCGTCGAAGGACGAAAGCGTCTTGCCCACGATTTCGATCACCTGAAGATATGGAAGAGGCCACATGGACTACCTGTTGATAAGGATTGGGCTCGTTTGGGTCGAGGTTGTGCAGGGGACGGCCGTCGAAGGTGCGCTCGCCTTGGTAGAAGTTGGAACGAGTGTAGTCAATGCCGAAGATGAGATTGGAGTATTCGAGGCCCGCCTGGAAGTCCTTTCTTCTGGGGGAAGGGACACTCACATCTTTGATGGCTCGGATGATGTCTTGGAGACTCTTGAAGTGAGGCACGTTGTGAGGAGAGCCCACAGCGAGTGCCGCGAGAAGACTGTTCCGACGCACCGGGGCACTGAACAATTTCTGGGAGGGGGAGGGTCACTTACAATCCAGGTGCCGCGTTCCGACGAAGATCGCCGTGACGGACCTCGCGTTCCTTCTTCATGGGCTTCTTGATGATGGAGGGCTTGGAGAAGGCCGGCTCCACGCTCATACTCGCCTCCAGACCCAGTTCCTGGTGTTCCTCCATCGTCTTCTCCGTCACATCCGCGGCGAAGCTCACTCTAAAAGCGGGACATGGACCTTTTCTTCGACAGAGCTCGCCACTACCGACAAGGACAATCTAACCACGAACCTCTTTTCTTCGCGCTTCTCCTCCCGACGGACCTTCTCCTCGGTGAAGCTCTGCTCCTCGCGGCGGAGTTGCACTTCGACGGGCGCCGAAACCGTGGTCGAGGCGCTTTCTGCATGCAAATTGAGGGGAGAGGTCTCTCGAGGGGCGTTGCTGACAGTCGCCTCCACCTCCACTTCCACCATTCGACGGGCCACCGACAGCTCCTCCGACTCCACTCTCTCCTCTCGAGTCGCCATCAGACTCAGCGAAGTGCTCGCCGTCTGCTTGTCCTCGCCCGTCCACGTGGATCTGTAGTCCGAGCCCTGGTTAGTGTAATCGAGTAGCGCGTTGAAGATTTCTTCTCCTGCTGCTGAAGTTCTAAGACCGGAGCCATCTTCTCCTCTCGCCTTACGCAGAGCGAGTTCTTGTTCCTCGTCCCAAGTTCGTTTTCGCAATTCTGCATTCGCCCACACCTCTTCGAAGGAGGCGGCTTTGGTTGAGAAGCTCGCCTTCTCGCTGATCTTCTCCGTCCCCGTCCAAGTGGAGTGGAAGTCGGAGCCTTGGTTGTTGTAATCAAGAAGAGCATTGAAGATCTCCTCTCCTGCAGCCGAGGCGTGTAAAGCAGAGCCATCGCCTCCGCCGGCAATCTTGCGCAGGGCGAGTTCTTGCTCCTCTTGCCAAGTGAGTTTCCTCAACTCCGCCTTCGCCCAGACTTCCTCGAAAGACGCGGCGCCCGTCGAGAAGCTCGCCGACTCCTCGCGGGCTGTCTTCGCCTCGGTACTTGTACCGGCAACGACCTCTTCCTTCGCCAGTTTCGTCTCCGTCGATATGTTCTCGTCGCCGGAGGCCTTGGTCGAGAAACTCGCCGCGTCTTCGTTCGCTCTCTTTCGACTCGTCGACGCTTCTCCCTCCACGGGCTCCTTCGTGAAGATCCGCGTCACTTCGTCAGGCTTCTCCTCCGCCGCAGCCACACAACTTAAGCCAACGCCACCTCCACTGCGAGCCTCGTCGAGGGTCTTCTCCTTCGTCTCCTTCGAGTCTTCCCTCCGAAGAAGGAAGTTCGCATTCAACGTTGTGCACTCGCTCTCCGCCTTCTTCAGTTCCACTCCTTCCGCTTTGTTCGCCGTCTTGAGAGTCGTCGTTGTGTCGGCCACCGAGGGTCGTCCGCTGTCGAGGTTGAAGGTGGAGGAGACGGCCTCTTCCGTCGAGGCGCCAAGTCTCTTCTCCGTCTTCTCCTCGTTGCCAATCTTTCTCACGAGGGTCGCACTCTCCTTCGAGTCTTCTCTCTTCAACGCGGGCGCGATGGCAGCGTGGTTCTCCTCGGCGTAGTGAGTGTCGAGACGCGCGGCGCCTCCGAAGCGAGCCTCCTCGACGAGCTTCTCTGCTTCGGCTTTGCTCTCGTCTCTTCTCAGCTGCACGTTGTTTGTCTCGCTCTCTTCCCGCGTCTCCTTGACGGTCTTCGCCACGGCGTCTCCCTTCCTCGGCGAGATCTTCTTCGCCGAGATGCTTTCGAAGGCGGCTGCCTTCTGCAGTTGCGTGCTCACTCCCGTCGACTCGTCCTTCGACGACGACGCGAATAGTTCCACAGGAGGAGCCTCGTTGGCGGTGCGCAAAACAAGCTGCTCCGACAATTGTCGGGCGCCGCCCTTCTGCAAGTCCGCTTCCACAGAGGTCGTCTCCTGGCCAGCAGCCTTGGTCTGCAGGGCGACAGCGCCGCCGAAACGCGGCTCGGCCCTTGTCTCTGCAAGGAAGGCAGTCTCAGACTCGCGTCTGTACTGGCAGTTGGTGTTCTCTTGAGAAAGTGAAGTTTCGGCACACGTAAGTTTGAGTGAGTCTCCCTTGAGAGGCGTCTTCCTCGTCATCTCCGCCCCCCTCTCTTCTCTCCGCCTCTCCAACACCGCCGCCGCCGACGTGGACGCCTCCGTGGAACAGAAGGTGGATAACCGCGGCCCTTCCACCACATTCGCCGTCTTCAACACCCGTGAAGTCTCCGAGGAATCGCTCTTCTTCGCCTTCAACTCCTCTGTCTTCGAAGTGGACTCCTCGCCTGCCGCTTTCGTCTTGAGCAGCGCGGGCTCGGCCTTGCGAGCTTCGTGGAGAATCTTACATGTGGACTCCTTTGGAATGGGTCTCTCATACTGGCAGTTGGCGACTTCCTTCTCCTCGCTCGCCTCTTGCACCTTCTTCTTCGTGTTCTCTCCTCTAACAATCGCCTTCATCACCTTCTCCATCGTCTCGGTCACCGTCTTTCCGCGCAATTCTGCTTCGAGGGTAGTCTCGGCGCTCTTCGAGGCGCCCGCTCGCAAAGTGACGGCTTCTCCCTTTCGGGGACTAACTAAGACCAAGGCTGTTTCGGCAGCAGCGAGTCTCTTCGAGGTGAGTGGAGTCTCGAAGAATGTCTTCTCGCTGCCAGACGCCTTGGTCTTGAGTGAGAGCGCCCCTCCGAACCTCTTCTCGTCGAGGGTCTTCGTCTTCTCCTCGGATGCTTCTTCTCTCCGATACACGGCCGTCGTGGTCTCGACGACGGAGGAGGCCTCCCTCACCGAGAGACTCGCCTTCTCCTTGTTCGGCCACTTCTTCAACGCGTTCACAGTCGCCTCGTCGGGAAGACGCACGAGGGTGGGGGTGGCGTGCACGTCGCTGCTCGTCGATGCTCGAGTTTGGAGTTTCTGGGGCTCGGCACGATTCTTATCCACGACCGTCTTCTTCGTCTCCGCCTCCTTCGGTCGTCGACATTCCACTTTCTTGTCCACTTCCCTCTTCTCCTCACTACTCGCCTTCGTCTTGAGAGCGAAGCTTCCTCCGAAGTTGGCCTCCTTGAGGAGAATCTCTTTCTTCTCAACAGACTCGGGTTTCCTCCACTCGGCGCTCGTCGTCGCTCGTTCCTCCTTCGACTCGCCCACTCGAACACTTGCAGACACTCCCTTGTTGGCCGTGATGAAGGTCTTCTTGACGCTCTCTCGGTCTCCGAGACGACAAAGTTCTTGACGAATCGCCACTTCGATCTGAGACGTGGCCTTAGTGCTGAAAGCCGCGGGCTCTCCCTTCCTCGCCACGAGGGTCTCCTTCTTCGCCTCTGCCTCCTTCAGCTTCTTCTTCTCGAGCTCCTCGCTGAGAACTTTGGATACTTCTTCGACGGCCTTCGTCTTAAGTTGAAGTTTTCCGCCGTCCCTCTTCATCTGCACGGTCTTCTCTGAAAGGGCTCGACTCAGAGGCTTGTCCAAGTCCACGTTGAGGATCTCTCTCTCCTCGGCCGTCTCGATAACTTCGAGGCGAGTCTCGGTCTTGTTAGCGGTGCGAAGAGTCTTTTCCAGGGTCTCCACCTCCTCTCTCTTTCTCAAGTCCACATTTGTCGACTTCTCCTCGGAAGTGCTTGCTCTAATGTCCAAGGAGACGCCCTTCTCAAGATTCGCCGAGACGATCTTCTTCTCGACCGCGAGCACGAGAGGCTTCTCCTTTGTCACTTCCCTCACCACATTCAACACGTTCTCCTCCGCGGCATCTGCCTTCAATCGGAGTTTTCCACCGAGAAGAGGGATGTCCACGATCTTCTCCACTTCTGCCGTCTGCACCTCGACTGAGAACTGCGAGTACGTCGTCTGCTTCTCCTCGCCACTTTCTTTCGTTCGCAACTTCACTGGCTCTCCACGATTCTTGTCCTTCTGAGTGAGAGCCGTCTTCGCTTCAGCATTCTCCCTCGACAGAGTCGTCTGAGAGGAAGTCTGCTCAGATCCCGCCGCCCGAGTGCTCAACTCCTTCGCATCTCCCCTGTTGAAGTCCTTGAGAGTGAGCTCTTGGCGAGCGAATTCTTCGTCCTTCTTCAACTGCGGGTTCGATTCGATGCGCGTGTCCTCGGCGGCGTCAGTCTTGAGAAGAACGACGTCTCCTCGTCGAGGCACCTCGACGACGCGCGTCTTCTTCTCTCTTTCTTCTTCTCGTTTCCATTCAAAGAAGAGACGCTCCGTCTCCTCGCCTGCTTCGAGGAACTTCGCCTTCGTCGGCTCTCCCGATCGAGGACAAATCCTCTCCGTCGCCACACTTCCCGTGGAGAGAGAGCGAGAGAGTTGAACTTCCTTGTCCACATTCTTCGTCGTGACAGCCTGCACTCGCAGATCCACCGCCGACTTCGTCCTCTGCACCACCTTCTCTCTCAGATCCGCTCTCTGTTGGGTTCTAGTCAACTCCGAGAGAACACTTCTCTCCTCGTTGCCCGCCGCCTTCGTGTCGAGGCCGTAGGCGCCGCCGTTTCGAGCATGCAGCCGCAGAGAAGAGATCTCCGCCTCCGAGGCGGGTGAGGCATATCCGAGGCCGATGGCGACCGACTCTTCGGTGCTCTCGCGGACTTTTTGAGTGACATCTTGGCCCTTGTTGGCGATGACTCTCAACTGAGAGACGAGCTCCTTCTGCTCGGGGATCACCCACTGCTCCTCCACTCTCTTCGTCTCCTCACTTGATGCCTTCGTCTTCAAGAGAAGTGGCTCGTGATATCTGGGGATGTTCTTGGTGAGATCGCTGTCCTCCCAATGAGTCTCCCGACTGTTGATCTGAGCATAGAGAAGCGCCTCGTCCACTCCGAATTCCTCGGTGAGCAGTGACACGGCGTCTCCCTGACGCGCCGTCTTCCAGTCAACTTGAATCTTGTCCACACTCGGAGTCTGTCCAAGGAGTTCCACGACGAGCCGCGTCCTCTCGTCTCCCGCCTCGACTGTCTCCAACTTGGCTGGCGTCTGAATGTTCGCTGCACGGAAGAGTTTCTCGACGTCCTTCTTCTGTGGAGAGGCGACCAACTCGGGACGAACACTGGCACTCGCCTCGTCGCTCTTTCGAATGGTCAACGGCGTCGCTGTAATGGAATGCGGCTGAGCGAGGACGAGAGCTCGGTCTTCGCGGGGTTTGCGCGCTTCCACGCGATGCAGGTTGACGAGAGCGTGCAGCTCCTCGTCGCCCGCCTCGCGCACCGCCCTCCGCTCTCTCTCGAGCCTCGCTGTAGCAAAAACGCGAGACACGGATTCCTCCCCGACCAGCTCCTTCTTCAGGTCGCCTTCCACAGCCACTCCTTCTATCTTCCACACTCCACTCGCCGTCTCCTTCACCTCCAAGGCCATGGATGTACTCGCAAGAGCTGTCTGCTCGTCTCTCTTCCATTCTTGGGAAAGAAGAGTCTTCTCCTCCGTCGTTCCTTTTGTCTGAAGGAAAGAGCGTTGATTGAGACTGGAGGCGAAGGCGATGTCCGCTTCGAGATCTCTGTAGACGGTGTCCCATTGAGAGAGGATCTCCACGGCTCCTTGCTCACTCTCCTTCACTCGGCCCTTCTCACTTTCCACTCGAGCTGCCTTCAATGTTGTGTCCGCCTTTGCAATGGCAGCTTCTTCCTTCTGGTAGACAGCTCGGGCCTCCACCTTCACGTCGGTGGCCGAGGCCGTCTGCAAAGAGACGCCTTCCTTCTTGGCACTCTTGAGAAGAGCCGTCGAAGTCTCGTCCCGGCCACTCACTCGAAGTTCCACTTCTTGTGAAGCGACTGTATCTTGAGCAGAAAGAGTATGAAGACTTTGTTCGATGCTCGAATGAAGATTGATGACATGAACAGCTGCCTCGCGAGTCTTCGTCGCCGTCTTCCTCACGAGAAGGATGCCCGTCTCGGTCTCTTCCTCTCCCATTCCTCGCAGCTTCTCGCTCACCCGCACGCTGTCTCGAGGGGCAAAGGCTGCCTCGGTCGCGTCTCCAGCATCCTTCCTCCCCGTGATCTCCACTTGAGCACTTTGCACACTCACCGAGAAACGTCTCGAGGCATCGTCCGACACACTTTCCTTCAACGAAGTGGCAGTCGACGAACACGCCTCGACTCCGCTCATCCGAGTCTCGACTGCGAGGCCTTCATCTTGCACAGCGCGGGTCTTGAGAGTCGCCTGTTCTGTCATCGCATCAGCTCGAGTGACCTCGATGTCGAGGTCGTTGAAGTAGACTTCCCAAGCAGCTTCCATCGCTTGTCTCTTCCGGTCCTCTTCTTTCAGCGCAGCTTCAACCCGAGTTCGAGGTCCTCCTCGTTGAGTCTGCATCGTCCACTCCACCTCGTCAGTCTTCGAGAGGGCACTCTGCACACTCTGCTCTTCACTCCTCGATGCCTTTGCCTTGAGTTCCTTCTCCTCTTTGTTGCCGACGCAGATCTTCTTCTCGACATCGCCGTCCTCCTCTCTTCTACTCACATCTTCCTTCACCTCAACCTTCTCCTCCTGACTCGCCTTCATCTTCGCCTTCTCCGTCCACTGTCGAGGCACTTGCCGACTACCGTCCACCTCGGCCCTCTCCTCCTTCTTCTGGTTGATTCTTCCGAAGAGAGTGCACACGGAAGTGTGCTCACTGCCGAATTGTCGAAGTCTCGCTCTCGCCTCCTCCTTCTTCTTGGCCAAGAGAACCTTCTCAATCTGACCAGAGGAGTCGGCTCTTCGCAGACTTCTCTCTCCTTCACTCCTTTCCACGGCGAATCTCCTCCTCTCTCCTTCACTCTCAGCCAATGCCAACGTGGATTGCACATTGGCGAAACTCTTGGATTTCTCGAGGAGGAAGTCTCCTTCTCGACTCTCCTCCCTCGCTGCCCAAGTTGACAATTCGTTCGCTGAGGCGCTCTTCTCTCGCCAGAAGACACTCGCGTCTTCTTCGTTGCTGAGTGTGCTCCAGGCTCCGAGGACTCCTTCTTCTCGACTTTCTTGCAAACTCTTCGTCTGCTCCTCGCGTCGAGCTGCTTTGTGCAGACTTTCAGCTTGAGAAGATTCTTCGCGTCTCCTCATTTCGAGGTCGCGAGCCTCCTGTTCCTCCTTCGTTGCCGTGACGGAGCTCTGTCGTCTCTCGAGTACTTTCTCCTTCTCCAACTTGGCTGTCTCGGCCTTCTCCTCGGGTCGTACTTTCTCCACCCGCAAGTCCTTCTCTTCTGAAGTACTCGCCTTCAAACTTTCTTGTTGTGACGCTTTGAGGGTCTGCTTGACGACAGTCTCAGTTTCCTCTTTCTGCTGCTTTCGAGCCTTGAGTTTGGCGAGTTGTCCCTGCATGTCTGTCTGGGTCTTCTCCCATTCCTGATAGACTCGAGTCTCCTTCTCCTTGCGAGCTGACTCGAGGATCTTCTCGATGCTCTCAGTGACAGACTTCTCCTTCTGGAAACGCGTCTCCACTCCTTCCTTCTCGATGGAGAAGCCTCTCTCATCACTCTCCTCCACACTTACAGTATGCCTCAACTCCGCTGATCTTTCCCTTCGAGGGATGATTGTCAAGTCGAGAGTTGTACCTGAGGCGACCTCGCTTGTGGCAGCGACCTTCGTGAGTTCGGCAAAGGAGGTGGACGCCGCTCTAAGAACACGAGTCGCCTCGAGGTCTGTCTCGGCAGTCTCCCACACGCCGCTCACCACATTCTCCTCTGTCTCGCGAAGTCTTTCAGCGACTCGTGTGTCCGACTTGCTCTTGAAGATGGTCTGAGTCTCGTCTCTTTCCGTGGACGTCGTCTCAAGAGAGCGACACAAGTCGATGGAAGACTCTATGGAGGCGGCCGTGCTCAAGCTTTCCCTAGACACGGCCCTCTCCGAGAGAGTTCGAGCTTCAACATGTTCGCTGTCTCTCTTCGACACAAGAAGTTCTCCCGTCGCTGAAGTCTCACTCGAGGCTTTCGTGGAGAAAGAAGTTCCAGCCTTAGCCGAATGGACGAAGTTCTCTCTGGCTTCCTCGGCTTCTTCCTTTCGTCGTCGAAGTCTGCCCATGCTGATTCCACTCAAGGCAGCCTCGTCAGTCTTCTCTCTCGCCTCGGCGCTCGTCTTCTCGGAGGAGACAGCCGCGAGTTCACCTGCAACGGCTCCTTCAGCACCGCGACCCTTCAACTCCAGACTCCGACTTTCTTGCTCAATCTTCAACTGCTTGGAGAGAGTCTCCTTGTGTGTGTCCCCGAGTCTTCCTTCTGCTTCCAGTCCCTCGACCTTCGTGAGTTCCCAGTCCTTGAGAGTCTCTTCCACAGCGGCCGCCTTCGTCTTCAGATCTACAGAGGAGGAGACGAGGCCATTCTCCCGAAGAAGTCTCTCCGCCTCCTCCTCGTTGCCCCGCGAATCCCAGAATCCTATCGAAGATTCTTCTCGTGTTTCCCTGGCTGAATGAGCGAGAGTCTCGGTTCTCTTGTCCTTCCGAGTGAGTTTTGATTCCTCCAAAGAAGAAGTCTTCTTCTCCAGATTCGTCTGCAAACTAGCCTCGTCCTCCTTCGAAGCGAGGAGATCTTTGCCCGTCTTGTCCAATGTCTTCTCTTTCACTTCCAAGGCTGTCTGTGATTCAGATCCCCTCCTTGAGAGTTCGAAGCCGGCTGTCTCGGCATGCTCCGAGCTTGCTTTCAACTGAGCGGCAGCACTCAGTCTCCTTGTCTCTTCCAACTCGATTCCTGTTGCTTCTCGAGCTTCCTTCGGTGCTTTGAGTCTTCCAAAACTTCCAAGAGATCCGGCTGAAATGTCTCCAAATTCGTGGACTTTCCTCGCTGCGGACTCGGATCTCTGCAGAGTGAAGCAGCCCTCCGTCGTCTCAGACACTTCTCGGCTCGCATTCAAAAGGGCCATCTTCTCTTCTTCTTCGATTCCGAATCGTCGTTCATCAGCTGCCGTCACACGAGTCTTCAGAGCTGCCTCACCGTGGGCGACAGAAGGACGAGCCTCGAGGAGCAGAGAATCGCTCACGGCGCTCTCCTTCGATGCCGCCGTGCTGAGGGTCGCCCTTTCTGGTGCTCCTTGGTGTTTTAGCACAGCGGCCGCATCTCCTTCGTCGTCTGCAGTTGCCCATGTTCCAGTGCTCGCCTTGTCGCCCGCCTCCTTCACTCGAAGTCTCGCCTTCTCATCAATGGCCGCCTTGAGGACGGCATCTCGAAGGAAGAACTCGTCCTCCCTTGAGACGCCCTTCTCCACACTCGTCTGCACCTCGGTAGTCGCTTGAAGTCTTTGCAACTCGGAGAGAGAAGTCTTCTCGGTCAAAGTCTTGAGAGTCTCGGCCTTCTCTTGCTCGTTGCTCAGGGCGTAGGCCGCACTTTGCTGTGTCTCCGTGGTTCCCTTCAGTTTCGCTTCAGCTACAAGTCTCCTCTTCTCCACGAGTTCCACATCCGCCGTCTCACTCTCGGGCGTCTTTCTACGAAGTTTACCGAAGGCGCCGAGTGAGCCGGCCAGCTCGTCTCCGAACTCGTGGACACTCTTCGAGGAGGCCTCTGCTCGTCGCAGTCTCACACTCACTTCCGCTGTCGCCGCTGCCTCTTCCGGCAGTCGCAGAACGGTCTCGCCGGCCAACTTCTCAATAGCAAAACCTCTTTGCTCAGAAGCGAGTTGGGACGAAGAGAGAATCTTCTCTTGGATAGCGACGGAGGTGGGTGCCTCAAGTCGAATGCTGTCGCTGATGGAGCTCTCCGTGGCGGCCTTGGTCTGCAACGAGGTCCCAGGCACCTCAGTCTTGGTCGGAAGAGACTTGGATGCCCGAGCTTCGTCTTCGCTTGTCACCCAGGTGCCGGAGCTCGCCTCTTGCCTTGTCTCCTTGGTTCTCTCTTCCAACTTCTCCTTCCTCGCCGTCTTCAACTCGATCTCTTTCTCTAGCATCTCCTCCTCTCTCCTTGCATATTCCTCGAGAGACGCGGTGACATCCGTGGCAGCTCTCATGCTCTTCGTCTCCTCTTCCTTCGGCTTCTCTTCGACGATCTCTTGTGCGACAGCGGAAGAAGTGCCTGAAGCCTCGAAAGTGAATCCTCTGCTTTGTTGTTCTTGCTGAGAGGCCTTCACTCGACTCTCAGCTTCTTGTCTCAGAGACTCCCTCAACTCGATGCCCGCTCCTTCACTCTCTTCCTGACGGGCTTTGAGTTTTCCGAAAGCGCCTTGGGATTCTGTGGAGGTCGCCCCGAATTCGCGAGCTTTGCCTGAGGCGGCAGCTGCTGGGCGTAGTCGGAAGCTGCCTTCGGCCTTCTCCGTCACCACCTCGGCACCCTTCAAGAACGTCGCACTCTCGTGTTCACGAATGGTGAAGCCTCGCTGCTCAGCTGCTGTCACCGAGGCCGGCAAAGTCTTCTCATCTCCTGTCACAAGTCCTTCTTTCTGCAGAGAAAGAGGTCTGTCCACGGCCGTTTCCTTGGCTGCCACGGCTCTCAGACTCGCGCTCGCAGCTCTCTTCTCCTTCACTGAAGTGTCAGCCGAGTATCCGCCCTTCTCCGTGACAAAGATGCCCGAGGAAGTCTCGACCCTCGCTTCGCGAGCCTTCAAGGCGGCACCCTCAGTGGTGGCCGTCTTGAGAAGAGTTTCTCCCCTTTCCTCGTCGAACGCTCTTCTTGCACCCATTTCAGTGGAGATCTCGGTCTCCTTGCTTGCTTCAACACTTCGAATCGCTTCTTCACTCGCAACTTGTCTCAGAGTTTTCGCCGCTTCCTCTTCTCCTCGAGGACCGCTGAGGGCGTAGAACGCTTCTTCCTTCTTCTCGGAGGAGGCCTTCGCACTCAACGAAGCACCCACTCTTCTCGTCTCATCCACGCGAATGCCGACTCCTTCATCTTCTTCTTTCTTCGGCACAAGTTTTCCCATTGCCCCGAGAGATTGAGCCGTTGACTGGCCGAACTCTCGGAGATGGAGGGTGGCGGCCTCCTCGGATCTCTCGGCGATCATCCCCTCCACCATCTCGATGCCCTTGCGGAGTCCTTGCAGGGCTGCCGACTTCTCTTGTCTCTCGATGGACAGACTTCTCTCTTCTGCCGCCATCGGAGTCACTGAGAGAGTCGCTTCTCGATGGCCACTGGGACGCGGCGAAGAGAGTTCCGCCGTCCCCGTGATGGCCACTTCCGACGAGGCGACTGTTCTAAGAGTCGCCGTCTCAGGCGAAGTTCTCTCCTTGAAGGAGGTGGAAGTGCGAGCTCGTGGATCTTCTGTCAACCAAGTGCCAGAACTAGTCTCCAAGATCGTTTCTCGAGTCTTGAACTGCGCCTTCTCTCCGCTTCTCCCTCTCAGAGTTAGTCCTTCTTGTTCCCTCGCAGACTCCCTCGTCACCCCCTTCTCCACTCGAGTGTCCACCTCGCTGCTCGCCTTCATCCGTCCTTCTTCTCGACTCTCGACCTTCTCCTGCCAGCCGATCCTGCTGCCAGCCTCGACGGAAGGAGCTCTCATCTGCCAAGTCTCGTCGTGACTCGTCTCTCTCGTCTCGCGAACACTCAACTCTTGCTTCACCGAGATGACGGCCTTCTTCGTCGTGGCGACTTCTTCTTCCTCTTCCACCTTCATGTGCAACTTGCCGAGTCTCTCTCCTGTCGTCGCCTCGACATGACCGAACTCGCGTCCGAATCCGCGTGCTTCTTCCTTGGCGGAGTCCCGAAGAGTCTTCTCATCAGCTTCGACATCCTCCCTTCCACCCTTCAAGGCAACTTCTCGTTCAGCTGCTTCAATCTTCAATCCGCGTTCTTCTTCGGCGAGCTGTTTCTGAGCGAAAAGTGCTTCGCTTTCCTTCAGTTCTTCTCTTTTCAACTCCGCGTCCCACTTTGTGGATTCTTCCGAGGCGGCTCGAGCCTTGAACGCGGCTGCTTCCTCGGCCGACAGAGCGAAGAAGCCCTTGGCTTGGGCTTCTCGCTCGTCGACGCTCCAGAAGCCGCCGACACTTTCCTCCTTCGCCTCCGAGGCTCGGAGTTGCGAGGCCGAGCGTTGCAAACTAATGGTTGTCTTTTCAGCACTATCCCTATCAGAAGATCTTTGGAAAAGATCGAGGGAAGCGACGGACTCCGAAGAAGGGGCCCGCAGTCCCTTCGCCTCGCTGGCTGAAGGAACAGCTCGGATATCGAGAGAGGCCGTGGACGAGGCGTCGCCTTGAGCGAGTCTCGTCTCGGCCTTCACGGTCTCCTCGCCCACAGCCTTCACTGTGACACTTCCAGTAAGACGAGTGCCCACTCGAAGTCGAACGTCGGTCTCTTCTTCTTCCGACTTCTTTCCTTCGAGTTTACCCAGAACACCTCCGACGGAGGCGCCCTCCTTCCCGAATTCCCTTGCTTTTCCAGCGACGCTTTCCTCGAGAAGCGCCTTCTTCGTGGTAGACACAGACTCTGCGGGTTGTTCTTTGGAGAAGCCACCGGCGAGTTGTTCCTTCTGGATCGAGAAGTCTCGGGATTCTGTGGCCGAGACGACGGCGTGCTGCTTGAGGAAGATCTTTTTCTCCTCGTTCGTGTACTCTCTCTTCAACTCCTCTTCACTCGAGGCGGCCTTCTCAGTCGTCGCCTGAGTGGAGAGACGAGCTTCGACCCTCGTCTTCTCAGGGAAGCTCGTCTTCGCCCCTCTTCCCGTCGCTTCCGTCTCCCAAAAAGCCGAAGTCACTTCTTCTGTAGGCTGTGCAGCCGTGGTTCTCCTTTCAAGTTTGGGGGACAAAGGTTTGATGGTGTGCACTCGTTCCCTCGAGGTGCTTCCTCCTTGAAGAGCCGCCGTCAACCAGGTCTCCTCCGTCGAAGGTTCTCTCACTGTGCGGGCTCCACTGTCAGTCCTTCTTTCTTGCAACAGTGCTTGGGCCGTCTGCAGAACGAATCGAGGCAAAGCGACTCCCCCACTGAAGGAGGTCTCTTCCTCGGAGAACTCTTCTGTCTTGTAAGAGGAGCGGAGAGCGAGCCTCTCGGCGATCTCCAGTTCAGCTTCTTCTTCTTCATCCCATCTCCTTTGCAACTTTCCAAATCGACTCGAGCCTTGAACTTGGGAGGACTTGAACTTCTGTCTCCAAGTGGCCGTAGCATCGAAAGAAAGCAAAGACTCGAGGCCTGCAGCTATGGGATTCGGCCTTTCCTCCTCGTCGGACACAGCCGTGAGAGTGACTGAGGAACTGGATGAGGAACGCTGCAGAAGCGTCGCTCTCGCCTCTTCCTCCTCTTGGGTCTCCCAAAATCCGAAGGCGCTTTCTTCTCTCTCTTGAGACCGCTGTGGAAGGGACTCTGAAGGCGCGCCATCAGCCCTGCGAGCAACGAGAGGTTAGTCCCCCGTCCATGCTCTCTAGCGTCTATCCCTTGTATTGTGTGAGTGTCTGTCTCTGGTCTGTCCCCGATCTACGAAGCGTCTACTAGCAAGCAAGATGCAGAGAGAAGAGGAAGAAGGACTCACCCACTTCTCTCCTTCGAGAGACGACTTCTTCCTCGAGACGACGAAGTTCGCGTGGTTCCTCGCTTCTGCTCGGCGACACGACGAAATGCGCGCTTTGATAGGCGAAGTCGCCTTGCATGCTCTTGTAGAGAAGATAGATGGAGAGCTCGCCGTGCTCGGGCTTCCTTCGCAGTCGCCCCTCCCACTTCACTTCTGCTTCTTCTTCTTCTTTGGCCTTGCCAATTTCTTCAAGCGCAGCTTGGGAGAGACTCGAGAGAGAGGGAGGCGGAGGCCCCGGTCGGCATTCTTTTAGCTTCTCGGTTAGTTTGGTGCGGAAGGGGGCAGTGCGGGTTAGTGGAAGGAAGAAGCACTCACCAGTCACGGAGTCCGCCCACGAAGAAGACGCGGTCTGCCAAGGTCCGCCCGTGTTCTTCATCATGACGGCGCAGTTCTCGCTTTCCTCCACGAACTCCTCCACCTGGGCACTTGTCGTCGCCCGTCGAACATCGGCGAGGATAGTCTCGTCCATTGCTTCCGTCTGTCCACTTCTCTTCTGGAGATAGACGACGGCTGTCGCATGCTCCGTCGACGACTCGATGAGGTCTGCTCGAGTCTCGAGGTGCTTCTTCTCCTTGCGAGTCGCCTCGACGCCGGCCTTGCTTAGGACATCCTTCTCGAGGCCGAGCATCACCACAGCTCGTTCCTCGGCCGTCTCTCGCACTCGTTGAGTGATCTTCTCAGTCTTCGCCGTTTTCTGCTCACTTGACGCCACGGCGCTTTCTTCCCGCGACGCCTTCAAAGCGCTCGTCAGAGTGGCGCTCACGGTCTGCAGCTTCGGACGCTTCGCCAAGAAGACGACGGGCTCCGTCGTTCGAGAGATCTCGATGACGGCTTCGAAGTGAGACGAGGACTCCTTCTTGACCAGGTCGACGAGGGTCGGGGAACCCGTCGAGGCTATCACCTCCTCGAGGGACGACGTCGATTCGTAGATTTTCTTCGCCTTTCGAAGTCGTGTTTCGCCTTGCAGTCTCTGACCTTCCACTTCCAGATCATACGCTCCGCCTTCAGCTTCAGCTTCCGCCTTGAGAACCGTCCTTTTGAGTAGTTCAACTTCTGAAGAAGAAGACTCGGAAGAAGCGGTGCGACGTGCTCGTCGAATGCTTGTTGCTCCCTTCAGATGTTGCCCTTCGATGGAGAGATCGTACTGGCCGCCTTGGCTTTCTTCTTCCGCCAAGTGTCTCTTCTCTTCGACGACCTTCACCTTGCTTCTCTCTTCTTCTTCCAGCACTCTCACTTGACTCACTTGCTGAACCTCTTCCTCGACGACGGCTGCCTTCTCCTCCTTCAAATTCTCTTCCACAATGACGGCCTGTTGCTGAGCGAGTCTCTGTTCGAGTTTCTTCGCTTCCTCCCTCGCCTCTTCGGACTCGGCCGACTCGAAGCGTCTCGTGCGGGAGATGCGGGACTCGCCTTCGAAGGCTTGTCCCTGTCGTTCCAACTCGTAGGCGGCGTCCTTGAGCTTCGTGGTTCTCTTCCTTCTTCTCAGGGTGAATTCCGTTCCCTGAGTGGTGTTGGGCACAGCGATGTGCACGAGATAGGCACTCGTGTCCTCGCTCCTTACCAACTCGCAGTTCGCAAAGACATGAGCACAACGAGGCGCCGTCACCGAGTCGATGGACGCCGTGGACTCGACACGCCGAGTTCTCGCCAGACGACCCTCTCCCTCGAGACGAACTCCCTCCTTTCGCAGTCGAATCTCTGCCAACTCCTGCTCCTTCTCCTCCTCCAGAGCATCCACGTAGACCTTCTGCTGTCTCTCGGGCAACGGCGGAGTGACTGCCTTGTCCGAGGCACTCTCATAGTTGAATGTCTCAATGGCCTGAGTGTTGACTTCCTTCTCGGTGTCCTCGGCCCTCTCCCCGATGACATAAGTCTTGAGGATGTTGGTGACGTCTTCGACGACCTCGACCTCGACGTGCGTGACGGCGGTGATGTCCTCGGAGTCGAGTCCGGCCATCTCCTTGAGAAGACGCTTGGAGATGTCGGTGAGGTACTCGGACTTGCTCTGCAAAGTCCTCCCAACTCAAATAGAGACAAACACCTCACACTCCTCTCCTCCACAGGAACAACTCTGACAAAAACTTCCGAAGGGTTAGAAGAAGAGAGGAAAGAGGACATGGAAGAGGGAAGGGGGAAGAGTGAGAAGTGCTTGAGAGTCGAGACAAGCAGGAACAATACACAAAGAGGGAGAACGTACCACATCTCCGACAGGCAACTCGATGTGCGCGTCCTTCTCAATGCGCGTCTCGCCGTCTTCGATGAGAGTTATCTTGTAGCGAGAGTCGCCTCCACTCGCTTCTTCAAGGATCAAACTCTTCTTGCCGACACTCGTCTTGATCTGAAAAGAGGGAAGAACATCATGACAAGAGACAAAGGAAGACCTTGTAATTGGTGAGAGTGTCCCGAAGAGTCCAGGCACTGCTCACGCACTCGTCTACAGTAATCAGATCCACGCCGACGATCTTCTCCATCTTCAACTTGCCCTCGACCGTCGTGCGCACCACGGGCGGACCTTGACGTTCCACCTCGAAGCAAAGAGAATAAAAAGAATTGGAGAAGAGATACCTGAGCTTCATGAATGGTCTCAGTTGTTCGTCGTGAGTGAGAAGAAGGAAGACGCACGCCGATGGACTCGTCGTCGGAACTGCGTCCATGCGAGCTGTTGCCCGCGTCCCAAGTGAAGACATTCGCCACTTTGAGTTGTCCTCCGTCCTGTTCAATTCTCTTCTCTTCCCCTTCAACAACTCACATTCGTGTGAATCACTTTGTTGACGGAAGAAGTGGACGCCGCTTTCGGAAGACGATCTGCATGAGAAGCGAAGCGTCGCGAGCTGCTGAAGGTGACGGGAGGAGGCTCGGTGGTGAGACGAAGAAGGTCGAGGGTCGCCTCGTCGAGGGCCGTCGCCGAGGACTTCGCCCCCTGTACCTCTTTTGTCTCTTCTGAATGTCTTCTCACTTTGTATTGTGAAGAGAGTGGTGGTTGGGATGCCCTGGAAGATCCTCGGGAACCGTCGAAGGGACCTCGTCGCGGCGACGGCGAGGGGACGACGGAACCGGAGCGTCGATCCTCGTCCACGAAGTGGACATTGCGAGGTGAGACGGGCACCGAGGCTAAAAATACTCTCTCAGCCTTGGCAGCATCATGTGTGTTTGTGTCTCTCCCTCCCTCTCCCCCTCCCAGAACAGTTGTCGACGAGCCCCCGCAATTGATCCAGAAGAGAGATCTCCCTCTCTTACAGGTCCTTTCCACACGCTTTTTCTCTGTTTGTCGAGGAGAGTCTCTCTGATTGAAGACGACTCGAGGCAGGAAAGGAGTGAAGAAGCTCGAAGAAGGGAAAGGGGAGGAGGGAGGGAGGAGGGGAGATTACAGCCGCCCTTCGCCCATTACACCACGTGTTCCCCCTGATCGCTTCTTTAATAGACAAGCTGAAGGAGAGAGAGGTCTCACTTTGTCGTTTCGAATGTCGAGAACGCTCGTCGTCGGTCGAGTCGCCATTGGTGTCAGCCCCTCTTCGGAAGAAATTCTGAAACTCTTCCGAGACGGGCAGCGGGTCACCTGGAAGAAGCCGCCCCGCCTCTCCCTCTCCATCGCGCGTCCGCGTCCCTCGTCCGGCTTGCCACTCCTGTGGACATTCTTCGAAGGAGAAAAGATTGACTCACCGGGCAGCAGGCGGCAGATCGAGGAAGCCCTTCTTGCGACGGCCTCTGCAACAGTCGGCATTGTCCCCTTCAGCGTCGATCCACGGCAACTTCTCCGTCCCCGAGACATGGACAGGCGGCGTGGCGAGGGGAAGAACCTCGTGGTAGACGCCGTCGGGGGACGCGGACACGACGAAGGACGAGGACACGGGTTGAGACACTGGACGCACTTTCTTCTTCTTCACAGTTGGACGATGATGGACAGGCACGGGAACATGAAGGGATCGAGTGGAGGAGTAAGCCTCCTCCTTCGCCTCCTTCGGCACTCTTCGACAACATTTACACGGCTTGCAGCAGACACACGCCATGACGAGGATCTGCCCGCCGAGGAGAGCCATCTCGAGCACCGAAAAGGGAAGAGTCTGCAAGCAGGACACACACCCTCCGCGGGTCGGAGGTCGCGCGGGTGACGGGCGAATGCAGCGCGGAGGGCGAAGGAGCCTCCGGGAGCAGGGAGTAGCGGGGGGCAAGAAGGGGAAGAGGCAAGCACTTGTCCGGTTCCTACCGTAATCATGGAGAGAAGAGTCGCAGGGTGCCACTCGGGCCTGTCGCTCGCTCGATTCTATGTCCGCCATCGAGAGGGCATCCACGAGAACTCAGAGGGAAAGAGATACACAACAAACAAAGCAAGACATAGAAGAAGGCGTGGAAGAAGATCAAGAAGACAGCGGACAGAAGCACTACCTGGCCTGTGGTGGACGCGCTGCGGGATGGACTGCTGTCCGCGGCGGCCGTGGGAGGAGGCGCTCCTCCTCCTCCTGCCCCTTCTCCTTCTCCCTCTCTTCTCGCCTCTTGTCCCGCTACACTCTCGATCGCCGCCTCGTCCCGGTCCGCTTTCTTCTTTACGACTTCCGAGATCTTCTCCTGCTCCTACTACAAGTCAAGAGAATTCTCTCCTCATCTAGAAGGTCTTCTGCCCTCTTCATCCCCCTTTCGGCCTTCCTCCTCAAAGGGCTTCAGAAGACGAGGACGCGGCAGGGGGATGAGGAGCTGTGGAGTTGCATTGTAACATTCCCTTCCACCCTCGCCGCGACTTATCTTTAGCCGCCGATGTTCTTTCGAAGAATGCCTTTGTGGGAAAGAGGAAGAGTTTATACAGAGAAGAAGAAGAAGAAGGGGAAGAGTACCGAGATCTCCTGCAACTACGAAGAGGCCCGTGTAGACGACCTTCAGTTGTCGATCGAGTGACGACGGGCGAGAGGACTGCAACTCTCTGGAAGGGGAAGGAGACGAACTTGAGCTCTGAGAAGCGACGGAGGTAGCGAGTCTCCTCGAAGCTCTTCATCTCGATCCTCTGCTGCTCCGAGTCGTTCCGACGCATGCCTCTCCTGCAAAGGCGACGAGAGTCGAGGGACGCGAGGGTGAGCCGAGACTTGGCCGGGAGTGGCGTCGTCCTTCTCCTCCTCGCTTTCCCCCTTCCCCTCCTCCTCCTCGGCCGCCACCAAAGTCGATTCTTCCGCTGCGGCGGTTCTTCTAAGGCGGCGAGCCGAGTGCGGCGGCCAAATGAAGAGGAGGGAGAAGAAGGAGAAGCAGATCCCGTTCACTCCATTATTCACGCGCATGTCTCCTGCGACAAACAGCGAAACTCTCGCGGTCTCTCGGATTTTTTAAGCGAAACAGGTGGCGAGGCTCTTGGTGGCAGGAGAGAGATGGACGAGAGGGGGCTTCTTGCGGCAAAACAGGGAAGTGTGAGAGATCTCGCCTGCTCGCGGGTCGAAGGCCGATGAGGACGAGCACAATGCCGACGACGATGGCGGCGACGACGACGGCGAGGGAAGAAGCAAGGAGGACGAGGGAGAACTTGTAGCCTTCGCAGCAGGCGGCGTCCTGACACTCCGAGGGGAAGGAGCACACGGGCATCCACCACCACTGCAACGCTGCAGAGAACCGCCAAGTAAGCAAGGCGGAGCCCGCCGCCGCTCGCCAGCTGCCGCCGACCGCCGGCGACGCAGCTGCGGGCGACGAAGTCGCGCGAATCCATGGCGGGAGAGGGAAGAGGGAGAGGGGATAATGGTCGGGAGGGGATGTCTCCGCATCACTCAATCACTTCTCTCCGAGAGTCATAACCCCGACTGCCCCGACTCAGCTAATTGAAGGAAGGCGCCGCCCGCCACGGATCTCGTCGCGAAAAAGCGCGAAGAAGTCGTAAACAAGCCGGCGACGACGGCGAGAAGGCGCGCAGCTCGTCGTCCGCCGCCTCCCACAAAACAGATTAGGGCATATGTTTCGAATGGAACCTCCTCCCTCCTCCCCTTCGTCTTCTCCTTCTTCTCGACCGCCGCTCAGAGGCCAATCCCGAGAAGTGGCCGTCGTCCTCCGGGACGCGTGTGTCCGCCCTCCTCTCGCTGCTCCTTTTAGCTTTTGGCCCATCGCCCAAAAACGTCGTCGAGGCTAGTTGGTCCAGGACGACGAGAAGTTGCTAGGGGCAGCGATGGCTCAGTCGCACGACCATGTCCCGTGTCATCCGACCCGTCTTCATCTTTCTTCTCACTCTCGCCTTCATCTTCACCCTCGTCGGCTTCTTGACACCCGGCTGGAAGAGTTACAAGGTCTCCTCCCTCTCTCCTCTAGAGTCTTGCAGGGACAAGGCTCGCCCGACTTCGGTCTTGTCACTTATAGCTGTGGAGACGGGAATCGAGGTGTCAACTATCAGGACTGCTGGCGCTGGTGGAATGTCTCACTTCTTCTTCCTCTTCAACTCTCTTCCAGACTCGCGATGGCTATGTGAAAGCGACAATTGGCCTCGTGGCTGTGGCGCTCTTCCTCGAGGTCGTCGCCCTCGTCTGGCTCATCTTCACCTTCTGTCGTTTCTGCGCCAATCTCCATCTTCCTCTCGTGCCCATTCTGGTCCTTGCGAGTCTCCTTCTACTCATCGGCCTCATCGTCTTCGGTGTCGGCGTGAACAGTGGCAACACGGGTTAGTCTCTTCGACAGCGGGTGGTTTCCGGGAGTCTCGACGTCCACAAGAGACTCCTCTTCTTTTCTTCCATGGCGACCATCCTCGTGATCAAATATTTAGTGTTTTCCCTCTTTCAGAATACATGTTATCCACGACTTATGAGATGAATGCAAACGTGCGAATCGGCTACTCCTGGTACATCTCACTCGTCGGCTTCATCTTCCTCCTAGCTGCTACTCTCGCCTCGGGCGCATTCTCCTCCAGGGCTTCAGTTGTTGATCCTTAGCACTTCCCTTGACCCCCGTCATCTTCACCTCATGCCCTCTCTTCTGCTTTCGGGTTTTCTTCTGTTTTAATTTTGTACTTAACATTGTTGCAATACAACTATAAACAATGTGTCTCTGGCAAGAGAAGAATGGCAGTTCCTCAAGCGATCAACAAAGCCATATCTCTAACTTTACAAAGGCGAAACAACCTCTGCACATTACAAGGTGAATGGCTCACTAGGTAAAATAAATAATTTCTTGAAATCCCGTTTCAGAGCATGATTGGTGTAACTTCTAAAGCAAGACAAATCTGTAGGATTGCAAAGTCAAAGAGGACGAGACCAGAAGATATCACACGGGGCACTCGGCTGAGCAAAGGAACCGTACAAAGTGAAGCGAGTTGAGCTACTCACGGCTAGTCCACTGAGCGATGCGTCGAACCGTTCGAGTCCATGTGACGAAGACCCGGCACGCGGAAAGAACCGTTCTCGCCCGTCGTCTTCTCTTCCTTCTCCTCTTTGTCCTCCTTCCGCCGCTCTTCCTCCTCCTTCTCTTCTTTTCCCTTCTCTTCAATTGTCTGCAGCTCGTTCAATTCGAGGCCGTCCTCATCGCCGCCTCGCATCTTCCGACTCAGCTTCTCGAGCTTCTGATGTCCATCCATCTTCAACGCCGAGAGCTTCTTCTTCATGTGATCCACACCGGCTTTCATTTCGTGATGCACACCTTCAAGTAGAAAAGGAGACAAATGCAATAAGCAGATGAAGACTTACCCTCAGCGATAGAATGGAGATCCTTATGCTCGTCCTTGTCGAGAAGAACTGGAATGTCTTCAGGCATCTTCCGCATCTTCAACGACGCGTTAGTCACCAAGTCCTAAAGCCATTACAAGACAAGCAGCGACTCTTGCCTTTCGCTTCTTGGGCTCTTTCAGTCGTTCATGAAGGAATTCTTCTCGCTTCTCCTTTGACAGTGGATTCTCCAATAACTGGTTTCGCATTGAATTGGTAACCTAAATAACGTACTTGATGAGGGGAAGTAAAGAACAGACAAGAAGGACGTCGGCGAAGAGCTCGTATTGACTTCTCTGGTGGACCGAGTCGATGGCTCGCAAGGCCAAATCTGGAGTTCCATTAAAAAGGGCCCAATGCACTCCGATGAGCAATTCGAGCAAGAGATGCGACGACACGGCAATGCGTGGCTTTCTTGAGGCTCAAGTTCACAAAATAAGAAATGGTAAAACCTTGAGAAGTCGTCGATAGCTTCTTTGGATTCTTCGTCGTCAAGCACTTGCGAGCGGAATTTGGATTCGGGAAAGGAGAAGCCACTGCTACAAATCGAAAGCGCCGCGAGGCAGACACTCCGACACACAACATCCGAAGACAAATAACACAATCCTCCGTTCACCTGAATTTCTTTTCATTCTGAGAGCGCATCAACAGCTTACCGATTTGAGTAGCCTCGTTAGAATCATAAACTTTGTTTCGGCCGTGAAGCGTTCGACCGTTGGAAAGGGACCAATCCGAACCACGTTCTACAACAAAGAGTGTTGACGACAGTGACTACAAACCTGCACGGTTGGTGATGAAGAACCGAGTTTCAGCTGTGTCACTTCAGGTGTCGAGTTGATCTTTGTTGGATCATGGTAAATACTTGGAAATCTTATTGATGGAATACGAATTTCTTCCACCTAAGAGCATGAGAAAGGAAAGGCAAAACTAACCTTCTTTGCAATGACTCCATTGTTGGGTGTTCCAGCTAGAATCTCCTCGTTATAGACGGCAAGGAAGAAGGTTTCAAAAATGGACGTGCTCTTGTGCTGCTTCTTTGATAAGGCGAGCAGATACGTTGACACGAGAGCGGGCACAAACTGCAGGGCGAAATACCGCAGCACTCCTATAATCGCAGACTACGTGCTCGGAGAATGGGGAAGAAGAATGACAGAATAGAATGGAAGACTGACCGCCTTTGTAGTAGAGAGCGAGCAGTTGGGCGACGATCGGCTGCACATGATCCACGTCCGTGTAGTTGTTCGTGATGTAGGCGATGAGAAGACGCGTGTTGCCCGCTTCACGAGATAATAGTCGTCTCGAAGCATCAATCTGTAATAGAAAGAATGAAAAGAGAAGAGAAAGCAAACCTCGTCCACTTGCTTCTTGGTGTCCCTGAGGACAGCGTTGCGCAACTCGCTGAGATACTCTTGAAGTTGCTCTGAGTTCATCGTTCACACGGGTTAGGCAGTTCTCATCATCGTCGATGTGTCAATTTCCATGCGGGTCAAATATCTGCAAGAAAAAAAATGTCTACGGTAAAGAGAATTCAAATCAAAGGACAGTCGCGCCGAGAGTCGTCGCGAAGTTCCTTTCCTTTCATCCACCGTTCAGAGAGACCGGAAGAAGAGAATCCAGAGAAATGTACAGATTTGGAGAGAAGCTAAGAACCAGAGGAAGGTGGCGACTGCCCTGTTCTACGCGGTGGACGAGCACTTAGCGCGCAAGGCTGGCGACCAAGACGCGTGTGACGTCACTAAGGGGAGGGGGAGGGCGGGAGACGGGCTGGGGGAGGCGGCAGAGTCGCCACCATGGCTTGGGACGACGAGTTGCGGGCTTCCTTCGACGCCTTGCCAGGATGGGGAAGAGCCCTCGTCGGTGGAGCTGTCGCCGTCTCCACCTCAGTAGCCGTTTATTACTTGGCAAGACGTGGACGCAAGTCGCCTCTCAAAGAAGACTACAAGCAAGGCAAGACCGTCCTCTTTCCCTTCTCTCACTTCAACTCTTTCGGTCTTTCATTGATAAGACCACAAGTTTCTCCAGACCACACGTGCTTTCTTCTTTCTTCAAGATGAGAACTGAGTGAATTGCATCATTGCAGATGTGGTCTACGTGTATCAGTCACCACGCACCAAACTTCTGCCCACACCTTCGAACTATTGTCTGAAGTTGGAGACATGGCTGAGAATGGCGGATATCAACTACGAGGTGAGAGAAGGAAGGCATAGAGACTAGACTCGAGCGAGGTGGAGGGCGATGGAAGGGGATGGCGGGGCAGGGGGCGAGGCGATCAATGCGTCTCCTCCAACAAACAAGCGAAACCCTCGTAAACAGGCTGTCCCTCTTCCTCCAGTGTCTCGTCTTCGAAAGGACGAGAACTATTTGGAGTTAACAGAGTCGCTTGTAGAATGTTGCTTCGCCCTTTGGCACGGTGTCCAAGGAAGGCACTGTTCCCTTCGTGGAGTTGAACGGCGAGGAACTCGACGACTCGGCTTTCATCATCCGGGATCTCTCCAAGATCTTCAAAGTATCTCTTGAGGTGAGAAGGACTTTCCATGAGAAGACACTTTCCCTGCAGGATCACCTCAACGACGAACAACGCGCTGCTTCTCGTGCCTTCGAGAAGCTCGCCGAATACTCTCTCAACAACTCTTACCAAGTGTTCCGCGCTGAGAACGTGAACGCCCTTGTTTCCATCTTGTCAGATGGCGCCTTTGGTCTCTTCACTCCCTTGTTAACTCTCTATTTCAAGCACGTTTATCCGGCGAAGGTTTGTCCCACTCGAGGGAAGAGTCCTTCTTCTCTTCCAGATCTTGTCCACACTCTATGCTATCGGCATAGGAAGACACACACGCGACGAGCAGATCCGGATCGGCAGCGACGACCTTCGAGCCATCTCCCAGTTCCTCGGCAGCAAGCACTATCTCACCGGCTTCAAGCCTACAAGGGTTCGTTCACAAGCCAGAGAAAGAAGAGGATTCAGGTGGATGCAACTCTCTTCGGCGTCTTGGCACCAATTCTTTACTTGCCCATCGAGTCTGACCACAAGAATCTCATCAAGAACGAATTGAAGAACATCGAGGAATACGTGGAAAGGATCAAGACGAGGTTTGCTACTTTTCAAGAAGACTTTGTCTCGTTATTTAGATATTGGGCGGATTGGGAGGAAATCACTACCACTTTCAAGCTGAACACGAACTGGAAGAAGAAGAGGGCCGACTCCCCGAAGAGGAAGACGCCCTCATAGTAGCTATAGAGAAGGGAGGAGAGGGAAGAGGTCCCAGATTCTTGTGCATCTCTCTTCAATCAACTGTGTCTTGCTCTCATGTATAAAGTAGCAAAATGAACAATAAAAACATTTGTCAAATACAACATTTCTCCTTTGGCAGTGCCAATATCCGCAAGCTGTGCATCTGCCACGCATTGACAGTAAGAATAACGGTCCGGCTGGCAAAATAAACAATCAAACACATCCAACAACAAACGTTGTTCCAAACAACTACAAAAAACGACATAGTACGCTTTGCAATATTTACTGACGCGACTACTGTGCACAAGAAATGCGCACAACCTGGACTAAGGGCTTTTGAAAAGTTTCGTATTTTGTTTCTCTCTGTGTGTGCTATTTTACGACAGCGCGTGTAGCTGAAACGACGTTGTAGATGGACGACGAACCTATGGCGAGTCCTCCTGATGACGGAGAAGCATCCTCAGATTCGTCTCCACCAGCTTCGAAGCGTAAGTTCATCGTTTTGTGTCTCTGCCTTAGAGAAGTTGCGCTCGTTCGTGTCTTTATTTCGTCTTTTTCAGATCCTCGAATCACCGGGCCTCCAAGTGACAATTCCGACGACGAGCACAAAAAGCATCATCGAAAGCATCGGCATAAACACAAAGGTAGATTTCATAATTGTGTACAAGGACTTAATTTAGGATTAGATGACGAGGAGGCGCGGCTTCGGCGGCGACTTCTTGAGAAGCACGAGAAGAAAGGACGAGCAGCGAGTGACGAAGAAGAAATGTTCACGATTCAACCTCATGAATCGGTCTGTGTCTTGTTCATTTAAAAGAATAGTTTTAGAAGCCGAGGTCTGCGAGGGAGGAGCGCGATCCAAAGCGGGAGCGGGACCGCTACAGGGAAGAGAAGAAGGATGAACGACGCGTCGAGAGAAGAGACGATCGTCGTGATGATCGTCGAGACCCGAGGCATCGCGGCCATGAACGCGATTCCGGGTCTGAAAAGTGGAAACGGAAAGAGGTTTGTTTGTGTTCTTAGGCAATCTGTAGAGGTTATGGTTTTTTTTTGATTATTTTTCTATCTGCAATGAGATTATCTTAGGAAGAAGTTCTTCAGGACGACCGTTCAAGACGGAAACCGACGGATTCGAGAGATGACCGTCACAAGAACCGTCCTGAGAAAGAAGAGATACGAAAACGCAGCCGGAGGTTTGTTGAGCCTGGTTTAGCAAGCCGCATGTTCAGTCGATCAAGTCCTCCACACGAACAAAAGAAGCCGGCTCCGACGCTGAACATCGTCGATGCGAAGAAACTGATTGTTGAGACGGCTATTGAGGAACATTCAGGTTTTATTTTCGTTCTCTTATTAGTTAGTTATAGACGAAGAAGCGCCCGCTGTTATCAAAGATGCGGAAATGGAGGCTGAAGAAATTCTTGATCAACAGCTGGAAGCAGCGCTGAAAGGCAGTGAGGAGCCTGTCGAAGAGATTACTGCAGGTTTATATTTAATGTTTTGTGAATCTGATTTTGTTTAGAACCAGCTCCAGAGAAGAAGAAGCGGCAGAAGGAGTACAAATTTGAGGACTCGGACGAGGAAGAGGAGATCGTGGAAGAAGAACCTCCGGAATCGCCTGGCTATGACGACCGAACGCCGTCGGAGGCATCGATTGTTGATGAAGAAGTGCTCGATGAGTCCGAACTCGTTGAAGACACGGAAGGAATCCCCTTCTCGGAGCTAACCGAAGAGCAAAAGGGCCGTGTAAGTCGTCGTCACAATAATGAATATCTGCAGTTGTCTCCATCAACACGAGCTCGTCGTGAGACTGAAGAGCAGAAGGCACTCATCGTCATGTTGCCCTACTACTTCCCGGGCATTTCTGGCTGTCGCAATGTGGCCGAATTTGACTGTCTCAATCGGATCGAAGAGGGCACTTTCGGTGTCGTGTACCGAGCCAAAGATAAGCGGACTGGTAAGTTAGACCACAGTTTTACAAAGAAATCGTATTTAGATGAGGTTGTTGCTCTGAAACGTTTGAAGATGGAAAAGGAGAAAGAAGGCTTCCCGATCACGTCACTCCGTGAAGTCAACATGCTCCTAAAAGTGAGTGCTGCTTATAATTAATTGTATTTTTCTTTTCAGGCTGGAACTCATCCGAATGTTGTAAACGTGCGTGAGGTAGTGATCGGATCGAACATGGACAAGATCTACCTCGTTATGGAGTATGTGGAACATGACATGAAGTCACTTATGGAAGGCATGTATCAACGCAAGAAGTACTTCAAGCAAGGTTCGTCTTCAGAAAGATTTCGAACGGGGGCTCTTTAGAAGAGGTGAAGACATTAATGCAGCAACTACTCGCTGGTTGCCAGCACATGCACGACCTCTGGATTCTACATCGTGATCTCAAGACTTCGAACCTCCTCCTTTCTCATAAGGGTATTCTCAAGGTACGTTCTCCTATTCTTCTAGCAATGACCCGCTTAGATTGGCGATTTTGGTCTTGCTCGTGAGTACGGCGATCCTTTGAAGCCGTACACGTCGGTCGTCGTTACATTGTGGTATCGCTCACCGGAGCTTCTTCTTGGAAAATCGGTTTGTTGTCTTGGTTTGTCGGGACAATTCTCTTTGAAGTTGTATTCGACTGCCGTGGACATGTGGTCGGTCGGCTGCATCATGGGCGAATTCATCACGCTGAAACCAATCTTCCCAGGCAAAGGCGAAATGGATGAATTGGACAAGATCTTCAACCAACTGGGCACTCCCTCGGACACGATCTGGCCCGAGTACTCCACCTTGCCCGGCACGAAGATGATCAACTTCAAGCATTACCAATTCAATCAAATCCGTGGTCGCTTTCCTACCACTTCGCTCGCCGAGTCCGGCTTCCAGCTATTGAACAAGTGAGTTCTATCTGACTGTTTCATTAGTCTCAGGTTCTTGACATATGACCCGGACAAGAGAATCTCGGCCGAAGACGCGCTCAAGGACGCCTGGTTCACGGAGTCGCCGAAGCCTGTGAGCCCCGAGCTCTTCCCCACTTTCCCGGCGAAGAGCGAGCTTGGGCGTTTGCCACCGCGAGAACCGAAGGAGAAGCCGCCAGCGCAGAACATTGTGAGTCTTTCTTTCTTGATCATCTTTATTGAGCATTTCAGAATCCGGAAACGCTGAAGTTGCTGAAGGAGTTCAACGTGAAGCATGAACACGCGAACAAGGGATTCTCTTTACAATTTGACTCACTGAAGTTTAAGTGAAGCCGTGTGAGGATAAACTTCTACATTCCTCGATCCACAATTGCGGATCGCGTCGGTCGGCACTAAAGGGTGAAATGCACGAGTTGCGCATTCAGACGATGTAAGGGCAAACTGCCGAGATGACGGCCACCTTTTCCCGTCTCTCTGCATCTTCTTGACTTGTAGAGGGCCCCGGACTTCTGCCTGTCGCCTCGGCGTACGTCGGCAATCTGTCTCGAGAAGCACACGTCGAGTAGGTCGGCGGCTTCTCGTCGACGGGCTCTTCCCGTTCGAAGACCAACTCGAACAGGTCAATGAGAGTGACTCTGTAGAAGAATGGAAGAATGCGAAGAGTGCCAGAAAGACGAACCGGATTTCGAGCGTCAATAGGACGAGGGACCCTAGGAGAAAGGCGAAGACGCCCGACGAATGCGACACCCGAAGATGGGCGTCGGTCCACTCGGCGACCTCCTTGTGGAAGGCGAAAGAGTCAAAGGAAACACAGCCGATGAAGAGGAGAAGCAAGACTGCCGCGAACTGATCTCTCCTCTTTCAAGGGAAGGAAGGCTACCTTCACGAGGATGTTCGGCAGTAGAAGGAAGGGCACTCGAAAGCGAAATCCGAGGGCGGCCGCCGCACAGACGACAGCGTCGATGACGAAGGCTGAGAGGAAGAAGACCGCTTCTGGAAGAGTCCAGAAGAGGAATCCGAGCAGGACGGCGTTCGACACAGCCAACACCGCCACTCGGGCTGTGCGCTGAAGACTTCTTCAGCTAGAGGGGAAGGCACTCACGGAGCGAGAGCAGAAGCAGACTGCGTCGAGACGGTCGCTCATGCCGGGAAGGGCGGCCTTCTGTGAGGTAGTCGACAGGGAACTCGCAGAGGTGGCAGGGCATTCCACCTCGTATGCAAAGTGAGAGCACGTGGTTGGTCTCTCTCGCGGCATCTCTCTTCTCCCTTCTCCTGCAACTATTGGAATTGGAATGGAGTAACAAGGGCGGCAGGCATTTTCAGCTCGTTGTTTGTTCAGGAATAGAAGATGGCATCGGGAGAAGAGAAGGGGCAGGGCGGGGAGGGGGCAAGACGCGCCATCTGGCTGCAATCTTCCCGTGCGCGAGTCGGGCGGCGCAGCTCCAACGGGGGCTGAAGGCACTCACGTCGCTGTACTGCCCTCAACGGGTTTCCCCTTCTCCCTTCTCCCACAATCAATCGACGTCGTCGACGCGGCGATGGCCAACGTCTCCAGGTGCTTCGACTCTCTCAACGAGAAGCCTTGCAGCGACGACGCACTCGACAAACATTTTGGGGCCTTCGCCTCCTCCTCTTCTCCTTCTTCTTCCCCTTCCCCTTCCCCTTCTTCAGTCTCGAGCCGGGTTCGTCAACACCTCGCATTATGAAGAGTCAAGTGCAGGCGACTTCGAGAGACGACGTCTTCGACGAGCTCCGTCAACGCTTCTGGATCGTATTCGTGTTCTACGTGGTTGCCTCGATTGCCTGGGTCGCGTACTGTGTCCTCTCCCATCGACGGTCAGTCTCTCTGGGTCAGGAACCAAGGTCTCGCAGGGAAGTGGAACGCTGCAAGAAGAAGGGGCGAGAGCTGACACAACAACGCAGCGCCGAGAGAAGGCTCGTCGGGCTTCTTCCTCTAAGTTCTTGCAGAAGACTCCTCGACGTCTACTCGAGTGTCCCCGTGGAGGATCGTCCCGTGGAATCTCTCTACTCGGAGTTGCCCGGCGACCCTCGTCCGCCTTCCTCTCCCCAACCCGACTTCCTCAAGAGAATCTGAATCCGTCGACCTCGCCCGCCCACGTCGAGGTCCCTGTCCCCATGACCGTCTTTCGCCGCACAAGTCCCCTCAGTGACCGACGATGCGAGCTCTCTTCCTTTGCGTCCTCCTCCTTGGTCTTCTTCTCCCTATCTCCGCCTTTGACAAACAACTCCTCAAGAAGGGCAAACCCTCACAATTCAAGGTACTCTCTCTTCCCTCTTGAACACTTCTTCCAGGACCAACTTCCTCCGTATCCACGGGCTTATCGTTCATCGGGTTTCATGCCGATGCCCCACGACTTCTTGCCTTTCCCCGAGTTCATCGACTTCGCCAAACTCTCCCAGTCTGTGATCCTTCTTGAGAAGATAAATTGTTGTAGACCTCCTCAGAAGAAGGACGACATCCTCCTCGAGGAGCAGCTCGACGGCGAGGATCCAAGTCGCGACTTCTAAGTTCTTCTTCCTTTATCTCTCGATAATGAAGTCTTTGTACAGAAAAGAAAGAAAAGTCTTCTTGTCAAGCGTGAATCTGGAATTGTCCCGAACCGGCGGGCGCCGAGAACTCGGCGATCGGTTGTCCCTCGGCCTCAACCGTGACAACCACGCGGAATCTACCCTGAAGAGAGAAGTAAAAAGAGAAGGGGCCGAGGAGACCCCGAGGATGTCGAGAAGACGAATGCCGAGGAAGGAAGGACCCTCGGGGATGTCGAGAGTTCGGTTGAAGTGGATCTTCTTCTCCAATTCTTCCAACGTGTGACGACCCTTGGATTGGAGAATTCGTGTCACGTCTTCAGGCATCAACCATAAAAACTCGAAGCGACTAAAGATTGAGGGAAGGAGTTGGAAGCGAACGTCAGTACCAGTAATTGTCCGGAACCATAAATAGTTGACTGCGACCATCCTTGCAAAGTTCTTCATCTTCTCGAGAAGCGGTGATCTTGACGACTCCTGACTTGAAGAGGTCATAGTCGCGGTCCGTGAGCACGGCGCCCGAAGCAAAACGAAAGACGCCTGGAGCGACGATGTTCGCCTGGCCTCTCTTGCACGAGGGCTGAAGGTCCTCGTCGTAGGTGTAGATGGCGACGTCGCTCACTTGCACAGGACGAGCTGTCTCATCTTCTACTAACAAAGAAACACTCACGAGTGTTCGTCGACGCCATTCGAAACACATTGTTCTTCTTGTCTATGCACGTTTCAGACGAAACAAGGGAAGAGAGGACGACGAGAAGAAGGGGAAAGGAGTCCATGGAATGCCGGGGTCAGGGGTTAGAGCGGGAAAGAGACGCGGCAGGTGGCGGACCTTGCCGCCGAAATACCCTTCTAGGTAGAATGATGCGAGGTGGCCGAGTGTGAATTGGTCGGGTGGAGTGGAATAGTGGAAGACGAGGCGGCGAGGAGGGAGGCAGAGGAGCGAAGGAGCAGGGACTGCACACCACCACAAAGTCACGGCGACACACGGCAGCACAACCAGATTCCTGTTCGAGGTGCGCGTCTCCCCGATGACGTTCTTAATCTCTCAAGGAACAACGATGACGTGACTCTTTCCGTCTTTACTGTACATAAAGAGAACAATTTGTGGAAAAAGGAGATCAAGTGAAAGAGCCTACGTTCCTCAGCTGCTGTTCTCTTCTACTTCGGAAGCTCCCAGCCCTTCTATAATGCATCCTGATGAATAGGATGGAACGATAACCTCGACCGAGGCAGAGCGATGGCTGATGAGAGGAGGTGGGCGCGGGAGGGCAAGCGGCTTCACTTGTTTCACATACGCGCGTATCTCATCAAAGTTCTCATTGAGAGTGCGCATAGCACACAGAACGTCTTCGACACTCGGCTCTGGTCTTCCAGCTGCTAAATTATTGGAAAAGAAATAGAGCATTTACCGTGATCAGCGAAGTGTCGAGTGAGGGAAGTGAGCTGCACGAGGCGACGTTCAGCGGCGGAATTGAGAGAAATCTCGGCCTGTCGTGAGATTCTCATGAAGCCCATTGAATCAACCAGAAAGGCGACGGATCGTCGCAGTTCCGCTTGTGCAACAATCTAAGGAAATGAGAGATTCTGAATCACGTCAAACCTCGCTCTGTTGTTGACGCGATTTCTTGACCATTTCTTTCCTATAAATGCAATAGAATGTCTAAGAGACATCCAAAGACAAGTAATCGGAAAGCCATAACAGACACAACGAGAACAAAGCAGTTGAACTTTCATATGACACACGTAGTAAGACGAGAGAAATAAGAGATGGAAAGACTACAACTCGGATCCCGTGAGTTTCTGGTAGATGAGCTTGACCTCGGAGATGATGCGTGCCTCGTCCAGATGACCCGCTTCATGGAAGAGACTGCACATGCTGTGCTGCATCATCATCTTGCCCTTCTTGCCTTTGGAATCCGAGAATTCTGCCTTCAGCACGAACACCTCGCCGAATCTATAAAGTAAGAAAGAAATGAAGTTATGCGTGACTCACTTCTCGGCATGTCCAGACCACTGCCAATTGCGTACGACATCCTCTCGAACCTCCTTGGCCGCATAGAAGACATCTTCAGCGACATACCATTCCCAGAGTTGAAAAGCGGCGGAAACGATGGTGTAGAGAGCAATGATTGCCACCAGCACCCACCTAAAGTCCATTCAGAAGATTATCGCGTCTCACTTCGATTTTGGAAAAGGATTCACGTAATCGTAGTAAATAGCGAAAACGCTGCAGCTGAGTGAGAGGAGACCGAGAAGAATTCGTTGGTCGAGGACGGAGAAGTTCTCCGACCAGCCGATGTGGTCGTTGAGCGTCTCCTTCACTATATCGCAAATGAGAACAGCCGTCGCACGTCCGTCCCAGACATTGCTCACTTTCTTCTCCTTCTTCTTCTTGACTTTCTCTTTCGCTTCTTCCTTCTTTAGTTCTCCCAAAGTTTTCACGACGGCCATTCTTAAACTGCGACTATTGATGAGCAGGAAGTGAAAACGTATGCCATGACACAAAACAAATGATATTTCTCACACTCAGTAAATGAACAGATTTATGGATATTGTGAAAGCAAGGAATGTTCGATGACCCTTCAATAGACATGAACCATGCCATACAAGAACACCCAGAAGAGAATATAGGTGAAGAGTCCTCCAACAAATGAGTGCGTCAGTGACTGTGACCGCTCTATGAAGTAGTCGCTCCATCGGAATCCGGCCTTCGTCTCCCACACGACCGTCTTTACACAGGAAGCATTGATAAATGTTTCATAGCAAACCTGTATGAGGACAGAGGCCAAATAGAAGAGGAAGCCGTAGGTGGCAGTAAGTCCAAGGATTCCGGCTGTGGCACCAGCGGTCGCCGACTGGCAAGTGCGGGAGTACTCGAGGACTCCATAGTTGTTCCTCACAGCCACTTCCGAGAGCATCACTGGCGCCTCGTCCTTTCCATTCCTGTCGCGACGATTTGGCGGCATCTAATGTCGCTGAAATGTGGATTCTCTTTCTCCGAGTCAAATAACTGTGTTGCAATCTCGATTTTCGTGCGAACTCGTGCAAATCAGCTGATTGACTTGTTTTTGACAAAATCGCACTGATCCGCTGTCGGGAACGGATTTCATGCCACGACTTTTAGTCTGACCCCAGCAGAGATTCAGTGATTTTCTGCAGGGGTCTGACTTTTTGCCAGACGGTTAGTCAGAGCCCATCCCACATTCAGTGATTTTCTGCTGGGGTCTGACTTTTTGCCAGACCGTTAGTCGGACCCCATCCCACATTCA
>JAQIXL010000316.1:0-36774 GCA_034700245.1 Poikilolaimus oxycercus
TGAAACCGCGAACTGCCGGGTGAATTTTCACCGATTTGGATCTTTCACAGAATCAATCGAAAAACTCCGCTTCCACGCAGGATCGTATACTTGTCCGTAGCATATCACTTTCCCCTAGTCGGTTGGTCAGGAAGTCGTCTGGCGTGAAAGATCGAATTTTCGAAACCGGCACCTTTCGACATAAAATGTTTTGTTTCTTTCTTTCTTCGACCTCTTTTCCCGTCTCAACTGCACCTAGTGGTAGCACGAGGGTTTGCCTACATATCTGCAAGAGACCGGGAATAAAATTCACCTCTGGATTTTAAAACCGATTTATTGTGATTACTTTGGAATCAACCCAATAGTAAGTTTTCCTTTTATGTTCAAAGCTTTTTGATGGATTCAGCTATCGGCTCTCCTGTTTGATAACAGCTTGACACTTATAACACACATGGAGCTTCTTTTCCCGCACGCCGGCGCCACTTATGCCTCTTGGATCAAGAGAGCCCTCGAAGCAGCACCAATTGTTCCGCTTGAAAAGGGCGGAGCATTTGTTTTCTTCGTAAGTTCGAATGAAACATTTTTCCCCTGCAGTTGCTAAGTGTTGTGGCGGGTATGACCGGTGGAGCACTAGCGATCAGCTTCACTTATCGCGCTTATATGCTGGCTGAACCAAGGACACAAGTTTGATCGTGGCGTGGATGACTTGAAGAATGTTTTTAGACTAAAATTCTGCAATTATTCGTCGTTCTACAGTTGCTTTACTTGGGCATTACGATTACAGCGTGGTTCTCTATTTTAAACGCCTTTCTCGTGGGTGACGAGTTGGCGGCGTATCTTAATGTAAGTCCGAATGGAGTTTTTCACAACAAACAAAAATAAAATTGTCTTAATGGATTACTTTTCCAGAAATACCCAGAGTTACTACCGCTTATCGAAGTTCATGTCTTCATGATTGCCGTGTTTCCCAAAAACGTTCCGGTGTTTATTGTGATTCTCAACATGTTTGTGTTCTTCGTCATTACAGCAAGTTTCATGCTTTTATTTCGAAAAATTAAAATTGAAAAGCAGGGCGGTGTTTGCATCGCGAGTGTGATCTTTATCCGGCATCGCCTCCACCAACTTGAAAACTGTATGTCGACACGAACACGAGCACAGCATTTGGCATATCTCCGAGCGTTGGCGGCTCACCTTCTAACGCCACTTTTCTTCTACCTTCTCCCCTTTGCTTGCATATTTGTTGCAGTGTTATTAGGCAGCGAAGAAACAATTGGTAAGTTCTTCGAGTTAGTTCTTTTTACGCCTTTAGTCATCGGCAATATTGCGTTTTTACTTTTCTCGCTCCACTGCACTGCAAACGTCCTCATTCTGGTGTCTTTTGTGACACCATACCGACGAGCCACTCTGAATATTCTCACTCAAGTCTTGGTTTTTACAAGGGCATCGAGAGCGATGACACTCTCTGTATGCCCTGACCGACAAGTATCAAGCTCGACGACGTCCGCACCACCAAGAACATAAATATCCGTCAATGATTGTTTGTATGATATCTAGCCAGATTAAAAACAGATTTATGTGTTGAAAGAGACACGTAAAATCTTCTAAAGCACGCCGAGTTTGCTCAAGCGGTGCATTCCGCGAAGCGAACTCTCCGCCCTTGTTAGGTGAAAAGCGCATTGAGCATGAAACGTGGGAGTTGCACTCAGACTAACCTATGGACAAGACGCCGATCCTCTCTGCACTCAGCCACGTTTCGACAGTCTTTGGCCTGCTTTTGAATGCGTATGCTGTATTTTTGATTTGTCGACGTTCCACAGCGGAAATGGGTGTTTATCGGTATTTTCTCGGTTTTATTCTTGTAAGACTTTGTATAAACGTAATTTTGTGTTTTAGCTGTCTGCCGTGATATTCGACAACAGCATAACTCTGGTCACACAAATGAGCCTCCTCTTCCCACACGTGGGAGCAATGTTTGCTCCTTGGATCAAGAAATTCCTCGAAGCGGTCCCTATCGTTCCCGTGGAAAAAGGCGGGGCGTTTGTTTATTTCGTAAGTGGGGGAGGGTAATTAATTATTTAAATATGGTTTAAAGATACGTCAAGGGAATTCAAGGGCTCTCCATATTGCGTACCTCAAGGCGTTGATGGCGCACTTTTTCGCTCCACTAATTTTCTATATTCTTCCGTTTATCGTCATTTTTGTCGCTGTTTATTGGGCGGCGAAGAAACTAGTATTGGTGAGCATTTTTTCCGCATTAGGAGTTTCATTACTTGACAAAACCTCTCTTCTATTCTTCTCACTGCATTGCATTGCAAATGCCCTTATTCCATTTGTTACAGCATATCATCCAGCAATTATGGACATCTTGACAAAAATTTGCGCTTCCATAAAATGCTCTGCGTTTTCATCATCCGTGGAAGTCGAAGGACGAGCGTCAAGTTCAGGGGGCTGAACTCCCAAGAATGCAATTTTTGACCAACAATTGCCGGCGATTGTGAAGTAAACGCGTTTCATGCGCATGTTGCGCGAAGTTTAAATTGAACTTTGTGATGTTGTGACGTTTTTGACGGTCTTCATCGACCAGTCGGCCTCACAATGGCCATTTCACGCTTCAAGACATTCGCACCAAAGGTGATGTCGGAAACTCTCGCGACATGCCGTAGGTTGAACACACGAAGAACTTCAGACTAGATGGCTCGTCTTTTTTTGCCCTTTTTAAGCTCTTTTTATCCACTAGCCGGCAGAAACAATTCACATTGTGGCCGACCGCCAGCGAGGTTCGAAGCGTGAGCTTCTAGACAACTCCGACATGCGTCCGATGGAAGTGTTTTGAGCGCTAGTATGACGCAGAGAAATCTTGACGTTCTCAAAAATTTGCACGAAGCTCAAAATGTCACCTGCTTCGGCGGCGAATCGATGCATCTCAGCGAACCGAGCACGAGTCGTCGGTAAGGTCGAATCAATCCAATTGTAAGAAGGCACGCGCACGGCGTGTGAAGAACGACGGCCCACACGGCGATGTTCACAACGCCTTGTGTGCCCGGCATTCGAAACAAATACGCACCGAGTGCAACACCCAGCGGAATTCCCAGAACGAGAGCGGACAAAAGGAACTGTAAAATAACAAACATTTTGGGAATTTTGAAAATTCTTCACCAGAAGAGCGGTTGTACTGATAAGCTGAACGTGCTGACGATGGAGCTTTGAAGAAATACGCCGGGATTTCGAATTCGTTCGAAGAAGGGCAAAGCTCATAATCGTGATGCATAAATTTGTCTGGAAGGTGCGTGTTTTCGAAACAAGAAAAATTGCTTACTAAACCAGCTGCTGGTGCAGCAACAGCGCCAGCGATGATCGCCAATGACATCTTTACGCCTTCTCCGTCAAATATTAGAAGAGTATCAACGCCGCCTTGGGTGTAGAGAGGAGTCAAATTCATCTAAACGCACAGTGATATTTGAATAGAATGTTGGCTACCTTTCTCAAAGTCGTCCCGTACTCGGCAGGATAAATGACCGAAAACCCAGCCAGAGCCAAGAGAATAGAGAGTAAAATCGATGCTGAAATACCCACGCCGACGACAAGTGTGCGCGTGCGAACCCGCAAGGTTGAGGTTACAGGTAGAAGCGACTGAAACGGTTTGTTTCCATTCCTATTTGGCTTGCCTGGAATCGATACAGAAAGGCTGTTGGTATGGTGGCAGCTATGACCGTCATGATACAAGCAAGTATGATCTTCAAGTCGTTTAATAAATTTTACTAGGCTGAAGTGAGTAATAGTTACCATTTGAACACCCGACGAAAGATGAAGATAACTCGAAAGCGGACCATCGAACTTGATGACAAACAGAGGGGCGTAGAACTTTGGACGAGCCAAAACGAAAACGTACCAGTCAAAAGTGAAACTAGCTGACTAAACTCCGATTTAACAAAGAAGCAAAGAATCAACGCACAATATAGGCAAAGAGAAACCACTTATAAACCCACATATCCTTGGGTGAACGACGAAGGATGAGGAAGAGTGTGAGTGGAGCAAGAATGCTTGTGGCTGCGATGATCTGAAGGCGAAAATCAAAGCAAAAGCGAAAACAAACCGTTTGATTGGCAATTAGTACGCCACTGGGAAGAGCGTAGTTGGCATCCACACTCATGTTACTTGAAAGAAAAAGTTCTGCTAGTAAAGGCTCTAGAGTTCCTTTAGAGCTCTAGTTTTGAGAGGTCGCCGCCACCTTCGCAATCTTTTCGTTTGAAGCAGGTGGAAGTGAAAGGAAAGCTCGATAAGCAGCTGCAAGACATTTCTTTTCTTGCTTTTTGTTAACTTGAAGTATGAGTGATGCTCCCCATTATGAAGAGCAACCTCGAGCGTTCTTGATCAATGCTTTGTTTGAAAAATCAAATGAACACCATTATCACTATGTAGTCTCTCTATATCTCGACACACTCTGCTTTGTGCTGCATTTCCACTGTATAAATAGCGACTGTACATCGTTGCAGGTGAAAACGAAGCACCACTCGTCTAGCGCTCGTTTTCTACGTGTATTTATATCAGCAGTGAATGCCTTTGAAACAGATTTATTGTTTTCTCTCGAGTGTCCTTGTAGTGTTCTTGGTGGAGTCTCAGGGAACGTTCCCGGTAGTTATCTCCGTAGTTCTTATCGTAGTCGCGCCCATCTACAGCACTCTCTTCAGTATAAAACCCCGAGCACGGGGCAGCAGCATCTTCGATCTTTCACCGCGACGTCATGATTGCCTTGGCCTACACCTGGTTCCACGAGCTAAACGGCGGCGATGACTTCCTCATCGCCTTTCGCGGCACGCTTTGGGTCCTCTTCATAGCGACCGTCTTTTTCTACACATTCTTCCTGTTCATTGATCTTCTGCAACCGAAATGGGCTCTGCACTATAAGGTTCAGGATGAGGCAAAGGTTGGTTTCAAACGATTCCGTGGAAACAATTTTAGCCAGTCACGTTTCGAGAAGTTCTCGTAGCTTATCCACTCGTCCTTTTCAATCAAATCGTCGTCACACCGCCGCTGATCGTCCTTGCATATTACATCGGACAAAAAACGGGAATGTCGACGGAGCTCGAAATTCCTCCTATTTCCACGAGCCTTTACCAATTTGTGATCTTCGCTGTTGTCGAGGACTTTCTTCTTTACACGTTTCACAGGTTTGCAGTGAAATTTGGCCATTTCAACCACTTTCAGGCTTCTCCATCATCCGCGGATCTATAAGTAAGCTTTGTGTTGTTCAAGAGTCTTTAGGCACATTCACAAGATCCACCACAGATGGACGGCGCCTATAGGTTTTTTGTGGCTCTAAATTTTAGAACAAAAAGTTTAGGTCTAGCAACTCTCTACGCGCATCCAGTTGAGCACATTCTCGTGAATGTGACTCCCATGTTGGCTGGTCCCGTCCTCTGTGGGGCGCATATGACAACGACTTGGATGTGGTACACCTTCCTCATCTTCTCGGTCACAGTTCAACACTCGGGCTATCATTTGCCCTTCTTCCCAAGTCCGGAACGACACGATTATCATCACGCTACGTATAAGACCTTTCTGCTTATTAGAAGCTTTTAGATCGAAAGAGAACTTTGGGATCTTCGGATGGACAGACTGGCTGCTAGGAACGGACAAAACCTTCCAGACGACTGTCCAGGGAAAGCGAAATTACTACGCGATCAATGTGACTCCACCTCGTGTAGTGTTCCAGATGAGAAAGTGAAGAAGTGAAACTGTGGAATAAACCTCACGGAAAGGCTTATCCCGTGGATCGTCCGGTTTTCCGGGTTCCGTCGTTTTAACTGTAAAACGGGTGACACAAAGCCACCTTTTGAACTTTTCCAGTCTTATTTCAAAACGGGATTATCCAAGGTAGCGTTCGAGGGAAGCAGGAAAGCACATCGGTCGTTCAACATGTCTCGGAAGTCGAGCCGCAGAAGCAAGTAACCTTCCTTGGAGGGCAAATCGTATGCGAGGCCATGATTACCGGCGGGTTCACTTTCGGGTGGAAGAGCTTGTTCTTTGTTGTAAAAGTCACCCTGGACAACTAGACGATACTTGGTAATATAGCGTTTGCCAGTTTGAAAGTCTTCAAGAACTTGACGAATTCCTTTGAAAGTCACAGACGTCGGAGCGAAGTTGGGGAAATCCTCACCCGGGAGCAAGAGGCTTAAGTTTTCCAAATTTTTCAGCTTCATAAGAATTGGATCGTCGAAATTGAGCGAAGACTCGTTTGTGAATACTATTTGCAAGTAAGTGAGCTTCAAGAAAAGATTTCCTTCGAATAAAGACTTGTCAAGATGAAAAGAACCTTCAGCAACGGAAAGCTTTTGTAATTGTGAGAACTTTTTGAGGCATTCGTTGAGTTTCGCTGGATTCACGGCTAGTTTTTGAAGATTCAAGAATGAAATGGTTGGGAAAAGGTTCAGATACTCAAGCATTCGAGACTTTTCTTCGTCGGGGCTCACAGCTAACTGACCTTCTTCTATGAAGTAAATTGTATCGAATGTGAAGTAAAGAGCGAGATTCTTGAGAAGACCCTGAACAGTGTCGATTTGCTTTTGCTCCCCGTGGAATACCTGTCGGCTTTCTTTTCTAAAGAGCGAACTGTCTTCTTTTTGGACTTTGTCCGACTTGATGGTGAGTTGAAGCGGCGGTCGATCACCTTTCTGAACTGGCAAAAATATCAAGCGGCTGTCCACAATGCCTCGCAAATCGACATGAACCTCCATGTCATTGATCTTCTTGGCGCGAATACGTTCGACAGTGGCACGAATAAAAGCGTCGAAGAAGCGTGAAAGTCGTTGACATCGCAGAACATCGACGCTGTTCAGTCGGACTGTGTAAAGTTTGAAGTTTGGTGAGCAGCGCGCTCATTTTACGGAAATGCTTCAATTTGACAAAAAATTCGTCCACTTTCACAACGAGATTGGGTCGGCTTTGAAGTCGATCGTGCGCATGGCGCAGAATTTCACAAGTGAGCTTTGATAAGAACCCAAGACGCACAGAAGAATCGAAGATCAAAACGTCTCGGTTACCTTGTTCACTGACTGGCAATGCGTTTCACTTTTCAATTGTCCTACCCGAAGTAAACATTCGGGTTACCAATGGCCACGCCTGTCATTCAATTCGTTGAATAAAGCGACCCCGAGCATGGGCCGTGTGTATTCTAGACCGAGACGACGAAGGTTGGGCTCGTTTTTCAGCTGCATTTACCGGTTCTCATTGCCGTTCGCGTGGGCTCGGAAAGCGCCCGGGTTGTCTTCGAAATGGTCCGTTTGTGCTATAAAAGAGCAACCGAGACGCAATGTCTTCACTGAAGAAACATGCGTCTTCTGGCTATCTTCGCCCTCGCTGTCGCCATCATCGGAGCTTTCGCTGAGTGAGTTGTTCAATTGTGATCATTTTATCTCGTTCAGACCTCCTCCGGTCATTGGCGCTTCGTGCAGCTCGCTGCCACCCGAGCATCAGGCCGACTGTCGCAAGAATAAGAACAAGGGCGGATAGACTCTCGACTAAAAGCCTCTCTTCAAATCTAGAGTAAAACCGTTTGTCTACTACCTCACGAAAAGCTCAACCGCGTTGCTACATGGCTGTTTTATCGTTTGGGAACGAGATTTGGCCAAGTGTGGGGGGGGGGGGGGGGGAGGCAAGAAGTCAATGCGCGTTCAGGCGAAGACCTTTAGCCAGTCCATTGGTCGACGCCAGAATGTCCGGGTGTTGTCGCCTCAGCCTCTTATTCGCATTCTTATCAAAGGCGATTCCGACAATCTTGAAAATGGAAAACTGTGCTGAAGTAAAACTCACACGATCTAACCGCTGAAGGATTGAATATTGCATAGGATCGAGGTTACCGAAGTCTTACTGAAGAGAGGAGTCTTTCTCACAGTCAAACCGAAAGAAACAAAATGGACAAGCAGAGGCTTTTTGTTGATTTTTAACAACTGAACAAAGTCATGAATGGCTCGATGCTGACGAAGAGCCTTCATAGAGATTTGAAAGTCTCAGGCATTCACCAATTTCTAAGCAAGGGTGATCAAAATGCTGAATCCATTCGATAAACAACGGACATCTTCCGTAAGTTGTCGAACTTGTCGAACATTTGCCCCACCCATTGACAATCACCTCGCCCGGAGGTCTTGTGGCTGTGGAGTGCACAATCTGCTTCGAGACCCCCTCCAGCTGTCTTTGTTGAGACCATGGAGGCACATCATAGCCGTGGTCGACAATCCAAGTCCTTCTCATCGTGCCTCTTCATTGCGGAGACAGAACAAGTTCGCGAAAACTCGGCTTTGAGCCTTTGCGGAATCCGTATCGACGCCCCCTCTCTCCTCGATCCTTTGAAGAGAGGTCGCGAGGAGTGAGGGCAGCGACCGCCAGCGCTGCTATCGATATCATACTAGCGGCAGTCCTGAGAGAAGGCGTAAGAATGGCAAATCAGAAGCGCCGTCAAGACGAGAAATAGCGTCGAGAACGCCAGTGCAACAAGGTTGTATCTCCGTCGGAGTGATTATCTTTACTGTTTCTCTTATGAATGCATGTCAAAGGGGATTAAAGAGTGCAGCGATAGTTGCGGCATTCATCAGCGAAGCCAACGCGCTCGTCCTCGCACGCCGACCATCCCACCTTAACATTCAGCTCCATCAGAAGATCAACTCACAAGCGGGCTGTTGCAGGCGGTGCCGTAGAAGTTCTGCGTGCACGAGCTCAGAGTGCGCGCGTATTCGCAGTAGTTGTTCGGGTTAGAATAAACGGACGAGTTGAAATTGTTGCGGCAGTCGTCGGCTTGAGGTGAGACGTCAGCAGCGTTGATGCACACCTTTTACCTTCAAAAACTTTCTTCAAAAGCGCCAAACCCAGTTGTTGGAGACGATTTCGAGACCGCCGTTGCACATGTACTCTAAGTGCTTGAAGGTGTGGACGTAGATGAGAACATTTGAGAAGTCCGTGCTGCCCATGTTGAGGAGTGTGAAGCGATTAATGCAGTTTGGATACGACGCCCCTAGGCAGCCGACGAACTGCTGACGAGCACTGAGGGCTTCAATTCTCTTCTCCATCTTGTTCACTCACTTGCACACGGAGATAGGACCATCACCAAAGTCGTCGGTCTGAAGGCGACGGCGGATGCCATAGAGAATCGAGGTCGCATTCCTCCACGTCAGATCGGTGTTGATCCCGAGGGCGGCGTTGAAGTTGAACTGAGAGATATGAGAGGAAGGAGGAGACTCACCTGGCAATGCAGGAAGGGCACCGAGAGGCAGTCACCCAATGCCGCTTGACCAATGGGGATGTAACCTTCGGGCACATCGGCTTCCGAAGGAATATCCAAGAGGAAAGTGGCCGAAACGGCACCAACAAGAGCGAGGAGGAGACTGCTTCGCATGGAGAAGAGGGTCTGACAAGCAAGGAGAGAGGCCGACACTCACTCAATAAGGGTGGGGGCCACTGCTCGGTCGTGGCGGGAAGCAATAAAAGAAGGTTGATGTTCTTCGATAAGCGACGCCGACTGATTGTCAACTGCTGTTGGAGCCTCTCCCTCTCTAGGTGCAGCTCGTCCCTTCCTAAATTATTGCCAAAAGCCTTTGAAGAACCACCGAGACTATGAGAAAAGATCTAAAACCCTGTTGGACTTTTCCTTTCGAGATGTATGGTTCTCGAGAAAAAGCCAGATATTTGCAGCATTAGGGAGGAATGGGTTTACTTATTGTTCTTCTTCTTTCTTTTCCTCGTCTCACAGACAAATTTGATGTAGTCGTGGAAGAGTTTGTAATGCAGACTGTCTTCTTCAAGTCCTTCTCTTTCAAACCCTTTCTTCCTCCCCTCATCCATTCACCAACTGGAGGACTCAGGCATAGACAAAACAGGCTTGGTGCTTTGGTTCTGCTTACGTTCCTCATTCATCTGAGCAGGCAGACTCGACAGCTGCAAGACCATAACGAAAGGGACGTAGCCCAGCGACGTGGTGGAGGTGCGACTTATGCGACCGGATCAGTGGACCATAAGTGTCGTGCCTTCTACTTTGCGAGATAAAGCACGGCGACTGTCTTCTTCTGACACGCGCAGGGCCACCGCACTCAGCACGGCGATGTCTCTGCATTGGTGCCTTCTGCTTTTTGAGCGTGATCAGCACTGTTACCAAGGCGGGTCAGACGCCGGGTCGACCCGCGAGTTTTCAAGCTTCGACTGACTGTGAGAGGAGGCTGGGACTTGGCTCATACGACGCAGTTTGCTCTTCGGAACTTCTCCACGAGCGTCGTGACTTCGTGAATTCGGACTGTCAACATCCAGACATCTTTGTTTTAGTTGGGCGACGACTCAGCGTTGCTTCAGCGAGCTTCTCGTTTTCCGGAGTGATTGGGCAATGCATTTCAAGCAACAAGTGGCTGTCACCCAATACGGTTTGATCAATGGGAATGTAACCTGTAAGAACGTCTTCTTCCAATGGCAAGTCAAAGAGGAAAGTGGACGAGGCGGCATCAACATGGGCGAGGGACAAAATGGGAAGGTGGTCACATCTCTTCAAGGTTTTCGAGCGCCGACAACAAATTATTCGTGTTCGAACGTCTTCATTTGGGGTCATCGTGTTATGCTCCGTGTTATTTTTCCTTACATTTGCGTTTGAAATAAGTTATTGGTCGACCGATCTTGCCTACTTGGTAATTTTTTGCTGTTTTGAGGTTTGAAGCACTTTAACAGCGATGTTGGCCTTTCATGCCATGTCACCCCATATGGCTTCTTTGTCGTTATCTTCTTCGTAACCAGACTCTTGAAATCGCATTGACCGTCCCGAACCATGTCAACTCGCACAGCCAACTCTAACTGCGCATCGGCTGCATGTCCCGCTGTCTGTGTGAAAAGACAACAATGCTCATTTGAAGTACTTATATTTATTCCCTCAACCTCCTGATCTTTAACGCACTCTCGTGCAATGGATTATTTCTCGACAATTTACCTTCTCCCCTCCGCGGTCCCCTTGCCCCTCTGACACTTCTTCGCAAGCATAGCGGTGTGGTTGGGAACACACGAGCGTCGTAGCTTAGCTGTTATCAATCCATCTTTCTTTCTTTCTTCTTTTTCACTCGCAATGCAGCCACGTCGTTTGCGACCTCGCCGAATGCTTCAGCCAAGCTTCGTCCAATGCCCCTCATGTTCGATGCAGATTTTTGGTGAGACCGAGAAGGCTAAGACATATCACGCATCGATCCCCTTGCGGTCCCTCGTCAACGGTCCCTTGCTCTTCTCTTATGACTCATGTTCATGTAAAGTGCTGCTTATTCGTGAAGCGATTTTGAAGAAATTGTTGTAATTGCGAGACTTGGATGGCTTCGTCGCACACGTCCTTAGTCATCACAAACAGACGCGTAATTCAATGGGCATTGTGATTCCGAGCTGCAGAAGTACTGCGACATGTTGATTGTGTTTCGGTCTGCTGTTTGGTTTTTGAGCCGCGATGCCGGTATCAGATGTCAGCTGCGTGCGTGTTCACCCTTTTCAGGCCGACACAAGCGGACACAAGCCGCCTCATTCCGGCTTTATAGATGACAAACAAAATTCCGACACCGTGATAATGCTCCCCGGAATCGCCCCTCGTAAAGAGCTTTCTCGTTTATTCGACGGGGGAGTACGGTAAGACGAAGTTCAGGCAAGGCATGAAAGGATTACCGAACAAGTTGAGAATGGTTGAGCCACGCGCTCACACGAGATTGTAATGCATTCGCGTGCAAGGCTCGTAGGAGTCCACCACAACAGTGTAGCGGCCCTGTGCGAGGAAGTCTGCAACCACTTGAAAGTTGGATACAATGGCCTGAATCAAAAAAGTCACTAGGAACTCACTCTTCGTCGCCTCGTCTCCGCCAATTTGGTCTGGAAAAACGTCATGCACTGAAGTGAAACGTCAGCTTACAAGCACTCTTGATACAGTAGGATGGAAGGAGGCTCTGACAGTAGCTGACGAACCATGTGGAGGTGATGGTATTTAAGTATACACAACGTGAACCAGGCGTCATTCGCCGTGGCTCGCCCGTTGCCCATCGCGTCTTACCAGTGAGAGACAGCTGAAATGAGAGATCATCGTGTTCAGGGGTCTCACCGCGATCTTGTTATTCAAAAGTTGCCAGAAGAATTGTCGCTTGGGGCTCCAGTCGACCAGGTCCAGCCAAACAAACGCGGAGTCGAGGAGGCCTTTCTCTTCTACCGCCCATTTCGAGATGTCGCCGATAAAGCTGAGGTCAATGTCATCGTCTTCCGTGAGAAGAGTAGCAGCTTCTTCTCGACAGACGGCACTCGCTCTTTCGTAGGACATTCGCCGAGAATTACGCTTGTAGCACTTTCCGGAAGAGAAGCTCCATCCCGGATCACAAGCTAAAACTTGTGTCATAGTTTGAGAGTTGAAGACTCACGCGCGTATGCGATGATGGCCGTCGCACCAGTGGAATCGTTGAAAAGAGTGACCGTGGAGTTGGCGAGGCTTCGGCCTAAAGCACGTGTCTCAAACGTCACACTTACCATTGGGATCAAAAACTTCGACGGGTCGCCGTGGTTGTCCTTCTGTCACCAAGATCACAAAGGCCTGAATGTTGTCCGCGTCCACATGGGCAATAAAAGTTGAGTTCGGGCAGTAACCGTTGCCTTTCATTCCAGCATACAGCGAACGATAGTGCGCTAAGCTGGAGTAGAAAGCCTAAACAATGGGATTCTTGCTAGTTTATGCGAATTAGTATCGAGAGGAAAGACGGCGCAAAAGACAAAAATCGTTTAAACATACATTTCCTACGTTCTGCGTGTTTAAGCGGAAGCGCAGTTCGGTGAGGAAGAGCTTACGGAAATTGTAGTCACCGCCCCCGGCGTAACTGTTGGTTATTTGAACAAAGACGATCTGGAACTGTCATGTATATCGAGTTGAAGCCTTACAGTCGTTCCGGTGCGTTGCATCTGGCGATTTATCCTGGTCTCAACGTCGTTGTCCAATGGATCATAGCAATCGACGACGAGAAAAATGAGTGCGCCGATGTGCTTGTCGAAAATACCCGGGAAATAATTTCTAAAGCCAGTCGAGCAGCATGTGCGGTCAGAACAAGTGATGGTGGTGTTCGAGAGTGAGGCAATGCCTTCCAGAACCAAATCGGGATTGTTGCTTGCAACAACGCTCTCCAGTGCGCCTCAAATTCGTATTATGGGTGAAATCGAACATAATTACCAAGATTTTCAAATTTGTAGAGGTAGAATGTCAAAGGGGACACAGTCGCGCCGCCGCTGCCATAGACGCTGTGGAATCGGGCGAAGCCGCGTTGCAGTGGTTGAACTGCTGGTCTGAAGCCGTTGAATCAGTTCTACTTTAGAATATTAATCTACCGTGAGTTTTCCGAAATGTCGAAGACGATGACGACGTCCCGACCAGGATCAGCTCCGTGTCCTGTAATGAAGCGACTTCATAGAGCGAGAGACAACGCACCAAAACCAGACATTACGAAGAGAAGAGCTGCCAGAAGCAGCATTTCACGCCGAACTATCCCTATAAATGAACCCAATACAATCATAATAGCGTAGAATCGCGAGAGCATTTCAAGAGACGACGGGGCCGTATGGGTCCCTGCTATCAGGCAATTGAAATGGGCGGAGCGGCTGAGACGCCGAAGCACACCTTTTAAGAGACGCATTCGCGTTCTTGTTCCTGTAGTGTCGACGTGCGTCCGTCTCCTCAAATGCCTTTTACTCTTTTTTTTAAAAAAATTTTTTCACTCTCTCTTTTTTAAATGTTGTGTTTTGGAAAGCGTATTTTGTGGTGGGCATGCTCAAATTTGAGAAGAAATCGCTTATTCAGGTGTCGCCAACTGAAATGATCACTTCGGCGTTATGGTCGAAGCTTTTGATTGCACTAAGTATGTACCAAAGCTAGACCTGGAACTACTAAAATGAGAACGTTTAGGTTTTCTCACCTCTGTAGCATCTGGTGCTGTTTGTGGCGAACCTCATTACCTGGTGAACTCCACATCGAACCTGAACGAAACATTGTAATGCGTTACAGTTAGTGAAAAATCTTAAACTGGCTTGCAGGTGTTTCTTCCCACTCAAAATGTTGCTGAGTGTAGCGGAAGCTGAAGCAGAAGGAGGACGCTATAATGCCACGATCGCGTCGATCACAAATGGAGCTCAAAACCTCGGAATTGCTGAAATCTCGACGGCCTTTGGACACCCGTTCATCGGGCTGCAGTGCTTTTCATTCATGGCATCAGACTGTAGGTGGATCAACGGAATCGAGTACGGCTACATGAACTGGGCTACTGGTAGTTTCACAGCGCCACCACGAACGATATAAGGAATTTAGGCGAACCCAACATTATACAAGGAACATGTACTCGAATGAACCCGACAACGCAAAGATGGAACTCCGCGAGCTGCTCGGAGCCAGGTCATGCTATTCTACAGGCGATTCTGCATCAACTTCAATACGACGATGATCAGGCCAGGTAGCCAAATATTTATTACCAGCCGTGCCACCACTTCCGGCGGTGTTCGGTGTCTTCTCTTCGGTGTCTTCTCTCACACTCATTGTCAGCTCAAGCTTTCCTCTCAGGGTCGCCCCTCGGTCCCCTCCCCTGATGTCCGCACTCACGCACTTGTCAGAGCCTCCGACGGCTGACCCTCCCCCCTCTCCCATTAGCATTGTAGGTCAAAGTTTTACCTACCCCAAATTAAGCCTCTTCTAGCGCGCGCGCATTTTCTGAAAAGTGTGTGAGCCAACTATGTCCACACACCTGACAGGATTTTTTAATGGGCGGATCAAAAGTTTTTGCGCGTGTGAAGGTCCCTAATTTAAAGATGACAAATGCAAAACTCGCTAAGGCTGCAACTTATGCACTGTCAATCATAATTTAGAAACCGCTACTACCCAGTCGCGATTGTGGCTCTGCAGCAGTCTCCCACAATTCAGTCTTGCATCGAGCGTCAGGGATACAAATGGGTAAGTATGTTGGCAATATTTTCATGCGGATTTCGGTATTAGGATCGAAAATACTTGTTCGAGTCACAGTGTCCATTCAAAAATAGCACAACTACTTGTTTGATTTACGCCGTCGACAAGGTTGTCACTGGAACTGAAGAACCACGCCGATTGGTCGTTTTTAGGTACGTCCCGAAATGAGGCCTTAAAATGGTTCAGATCGACCAACTCGCGGGACGAATTCGATATGGAAGTCAGGTACGACGACTTTGTCGACTTCATCGACGAAAACGGCATTAAGAGAGGGGAGGTGAGTTCCTCGTAAGCATGTTCTAAATGTTCAAATTTTTATTTTTGATATTGTATTCATTTTATAACAAAATCGGTTAAAGTACATCCGAAAAACGTTGCTATGATTTAGACTGTGCGGTTCTTCTATGAGAGCTTTTTGCGCATTTGGGAAGACGGGCTACGAGAAGATATTCACCAATTTCAAGGCCAGAGGATCTTTGAGGTTTCAGAAAATGCCAGTGCATAACTATGGCGTTGAAATTTCAGCTGATCGAATACAGTTTGGCCCATTGTCTGAGCATGAATCTCGTCGCCTATGTTTCTCAACCACTAAAGGTCGACGTGGCACTGTCTTTTGGAGGACCCAAATGTGGATCGCCCGAGTTTGTGGACTACATCGAGCAGCGCGTATGTAGAAGACAAAGTGCATTTTCTCTCGTGCAGGTTCCGAATCTGCTTAGAGTTATCAACGGAGCCGACCCGGTTCCCCGGGAACCACTCACCGTGCCGATTCTCGACTTCACCTATGAGCATCCGCAGGCCGAAGTGGGTTTTCTTAATCTTCGCAAAATTTTGACTGCGTATTTTGCAGGTCTTCTTCCCTTTTTCGATGGATCTCGGAGCAGTTCCCATGTTGTGCCAAGCGCGAGAGGCCTCAGTGTGTTCTCGGTCCATCCCGGTTGTTGATCTAGAGTACGTTTAGTCAACTAGAACTGGATACACTCCATTTTTAGTGGCAGTCGTCACGTGGACTACTATGGGTTGGGAAACCCAAGCGACTATGTCTGTTAAGCGGCCTTGCCTCGTCTTCAATGGCGATAACGTTACATTCTGGATGTTCGTTTTCTTTTTTGTACATCGTTGATCTGCGTGGTTTGTTTTTGTGTTCCCTTGAGTCGACTAGTGGAAAGCAACTTTCGATTCTTTCAAGTTTTGCTTATCATATGTTGTCTAATGCTCTAACAGTTTCTGTTACACTGACTGTCTCTACTGTTAGTGTTTCTAACAGTTTACTGCTATTACAACACCAATCACGAGATCATTTACTGGTCAGACCGTGCTCGCCACCTATCCAATTCATCACGAGCATTCAAATTCATCGGCCGTCGGCTATACCGCTCGCAGTCCGACTTCAAATAGCACATTTGATGAATCAAAAAGAGTGAATAAATGTCCAGACGAACCGTTTGTATTGTATGTACTTCCCAACAGGGCACACCGCTGCTCAAAGTCCACACAGTGTCCGCTTTTCCATCTTGAGCTTCTTCTTCATCCTTTTCTTCACTTCGTCGCTCGCATGTCAGCTGGTCAGAACCAAACCAGGCAGCACTGTTGCCTATTGATTGCATGAGAGCGCGTCCGCCTTTCAGAGCCAAAGAAAGGGTGCTTCTCCTGTCGGTCGCTATCTCGCCGCAACGCGACGGGCAAAAGTCTCTCTTCTACTGACTTTCTCTGTGAAGAAATATTTAGTTTGGGGATCGCCACTTAGGCCGCGTCGTCTGACGAACTCGGGCAAGTGTTGGAAAGTCTTGGACAGTCCCGGGGTGATCGCTTGCGTCTGCGAATTCACGTGATTTTTTTTTCAAAAATTCGCGCGACGCTGTCGCCAGTTTATACTTTTCGGCCTTGTCGCGCGCGACAGTTGTCGCCTGGCGACAGATCTGACCCCAATTTTGTCGCTCGGTCTAGACCGAGCGACATCGCGTTAGTAAGATTTAATCTGTAAGATTATTGAGGATGAAGTCTTCTGTGAGACTTTCCCTCGAGACCTTTGAACAGGGGAGCCTTTTCAGCCCATTTATCGGATGGTCGAGGAAGGAGAGTTCCACGTTATACGTCGTTACCCTTTGTCTCTTGTTTCTTCTTCGTCTCCTTGTTGTCTTAATTGTCGCCGAACATGTTGCACTCGTCGAAGAGATTCCACCGTCTACATCTCCCTGAATTCGATCAAATAAAACTGCTGGTGAGACACCTTATGAGTATGTCATTATTGAAGCAACAGTTTTCACCCTGTTTTTTTTGTACCTTCGAGAGATAGGTACGAACCATAAGGCAGTGAATGGAATGTTGAGACATCGTCCTGTCTAGGCTTTGTGGAGCAGTAGCATCCTCACGATACACCACAGCGTCAGGAAACTCTTCGGAATGCAACTCGAAGGCGTGCTGCAGCATCGCTACCCAGTGATCGAATGCCTGATAGGAGACAATCCACACAGTCCGTGCCTCCTGCCCACAAGGCTTACGCGATGCTAAGCCTTGCGCATTGTCTCGTGAGAATGCCTAGAGACGGAACAACGTGCAGGTTGCTTCTGGCCGTTTTTCTTTTGCCACTACTCGTTCTTTGTGAGTTTCAGCTTGCTCGCTGAAACCGTTTTAATCCAGGTCATGGCGCTGATCCTAGTCGTGACATTGTCATCGTGTTCGACTATTCCGAATACTCACGGTGTGTGTTTTTTTTAGAGAACCTGAAATAAGTTTTAGGCCAGCTGTTGAACCATTGCAACGCGGTTTCGCCCGGTTTCTCAGTGTTTACGACAGCGCGGGCGAGACCGTGTCGCCCTCGACGTTTTACCTCTACGAATATGAAAATCGCGGTAACTGTGCCAAAATTGGACGATAATAACGAGAAATCTTAAGGGGCCCTGGAGACCGTTGTTGCCAGCAGCGATCCCGAGTTAGTTCTCGAAGGCATCGCATCGCTCACCAATACGACGATCACTTGTTCCGATCACTTGTGCTGCTCGACCGGCTTAACAAACTATTTCCCCGACATATTCGACCAACATAAAGGAGCCATTATCTTTCTCATTGTGGATTGCTTCTATCAACTACCCGACGATGTGGAGAACAAAATCTATAGAGAAATGCAGCGCACTGGAACGACTGTATGAATGAACTATGTAGGTGCCAGACACTATTCCAGATCGTTTTTGTGCAAATAACGGATTCTTACGCTGGAGGTGGCGATTATAATTTCCAAAGGCTCTTCTTCACCGAACTCCGCTTCCGAGTGAACACGCAAAATATCGGAAATGTAGGTCATTCATATGTACCACATCTTTCAAAAAGAGCAAAATGCGAGCCATTTAGGTTTTCTTCTCAATCTTGGCTCACTATCGTTCGCAATATGGTGGAACGGAGGGCAACAGCTGGTGCTTAAACTCCTCTTTCTATGCTCGTGTGTCGGATAACGTGCAGGCCTTCATGATCTTGGTGATTGAAGGACAACCGCGGCGATCGGTGGAAGTTTTTGATCCTGAAGGTTAGCGCAATGCCAATTCGCCGATATGTTGCAAAATTGAAATCTCTTGCAAGAATCTCTCGCACTTTTGCAGGTCAAAGCCTCACGAACTTCACGGTGACTCTCTTCAGCGATCCGACTGGTGCGACGGCCATCATTCTTTATGCCGGCGAGCGTGACCTTGATTTTCAGAGTAGTTTCTCAGAATGTGAGCCTGGTTGGACCTTCAGCGAGGGAAGATGTTACAAGCGCAATTCGCGACGAATGACATACGATCGCGCCAGTGCCGCTTGTCGAGAACAAGCTGCAACGCTCTTAACAGAAGACGCCGACATCGACTTCAATCTTCTCGAGGAGCTTTCGAAGTGGGCGAATGAAGAGCAAGGCGCTACCAACTTCGCGTTTGTGTGGCTTGACCTTACTGACTGGAACCCAAAAAAGCAGTTTTACTGGCGACTTGTGAATAATAAGATCGCGGTTAGAAGCCTCTAGACTTTTATTATTACTATTGTTTCAGTTGTCTCTTACTGGTACAACTCGGTGGGCAGAGGGCGAGCCACGCCGAATGACGCCCGGTTCACGCTGTGTTTACTTGGATATCACCACGAGAACATGGTTTGTCACTGTGCGAGCACTGTCAGAGCCTGATTTCGTCTGTCTGTGTGAAGAATACGTGTAAGCTTTAATTCAGAAGAGTTTCCCATGATTTTTGTAGATCAGCTTGGTGGAAATGATGCCACTAAACGTAAGTTTTCATCATGTTTCCTGATCTAAACGAAGAAGTCAAACTGTTGATTGCAACTTAGGATTTCTTGCAGACTTTCTCGCACAGGGTCGCTATAAGGCAGTCGTGGATTCTTATGCGCCTTGCACCCGAATGCATTACAATCTCGTCTGATTGTGAGATCGAATGTGAATCACAGCCATCAAATGAACGATAAAAATGTTTTGAGGTGTAATTTCTTGCCGTTGATACTTGCTGAGGCATAGTGGGGCTTGAATATTTTTCGGCAGAGTTGTTTATTAATTGTCCTGCTGTGATTTATAAAGCGAGAATCCTGTTTTAGCAGATTCTTAGAGGTCGATGCATTGAGCGTCGTAATCGCTTTGTTTCGCGATAAAGTCACAAAAGGCCGAGACTCGAGTGTAAACATCTGAAGACAACAAAGCGAGATTTGATTATTCAAGTTTCACGACCGTAAGGTTTGCCGTCACTGGCACAAGAAACTCGTCAAAAGCAGTGTTTACCGTAAGCGTTCGCGTTGCTGATGTGAGCCATCGAAATAACTCCGAGCTGGAACCAACGGCGCCGACCATTGTAATCAAATTGCATCATTAGTGGACCCCCAGAATCGCCCTTTAAACGAGGTATTGAAAACGAAGAATAGAAATTCCAAACCGGCTCGAGTGTTCGAGGCTCGGCACAGAGTTGGATTTCACTGGCGAATTTTGACCATTCGCAGGTTTCATTTTGCAGTAGGAATTGACTATTCTGTCGCAGCACGATTGACCGAGCTAAAATGATATGAAATCTTCTTCGGTCGACCACTCTCACGTCCCCAACCGACGACCCAGACTGGCTTGCCCGAAACATTCCAAGTGGCTGACAGTTGTGGAAGACAAATCGGCGTTACATTGCGATTGAACTCGATATCATTTGTTACCTAAGCGGCAGGAGATTATCCTTTGAAGGATGGGCAACCTTAACAACAGCAATATCGAAGATTTTCTTCACTTCTACAGCTCGTTCACTAGGGACATAAAATTCCTCTACCGCGTAATCGTGTACATGTTTTCTACAATCTGATGTGAGCAGAATTTTACTGACATATCTGAAGTATTATGCATTCCAGTCCTAATTTTGAGGTTACTCATTTGATCAGTCAATTCTTCGAAGCAGTGAGCCGCCGTTAGTATGTGTCGCCGACCTATAATACTCGCACCACAAAGTTTTTGCTCTAAAGAAGTTTTTCGTTACAACTGATTGTGAGGCACTTGCTTTTATAGTAAAACGCAGCCATCCATGGCCAGCTATTCGGTACTGCCTCATTGCCTCCAGTAACACGAAAGCGACTGGGAGAGAGGTTAGGTTTAACCGCTTGAATTCCACAGTCTAGCGCCGAACTTGGAGCCGAAACAAGCAGGAGGAAAAGAAGCACTGTGATCTGGCCTGACATGTTGCAATGCAACGCACGGAAAGCTTTTGGCCCGATGGCTTTTCACAAGATGTGAAATCGAAATTCTCGGGGTAGCGTCGGGAGCACAGTGTCGGTGAGGTGGTGCTGGAAGAAATCGGTGCGTAATATGTTTGCCTTGTTATGGTCACATGAGATCCCACCGTTTAAGTTTTGCTCTTGATATCTTCGCCCACCGATTAAAATACTGTTTTATGCCAGTTCCCAAAACTCAGTGTTCCCAGTGTGAAGTATGTATGTGCACCGACAGAATGTTTGCTGTAGTTTATTACGAGGGAAACGATCTATGGCGAACACACGAGATGGGCGTCGTCGGTGGAGAGTCCGAAATATTTGTTGCTAGTGTCCACATCCCTGAATCATTTCACCCTTTCAACAGTAAAACAAAACTCAAACAGTTTATCTGATGCTCCTTGGATGCAAGCTGCGTCTTCTCCTCCATCACAGACGCGGAAGAGCTTCCAGTCAGTGCCATCTGGATAGAAGATCTCTGTCTCGTGATGGATAAAGTCGGGGCGAGATGGCTTTTTTTGGTAACAAGTCACCCGGCTGTGTTACACGATAGAAATTTGGCATCTAAATGACGCTAAACAAGTTTTTTTTTCAAGAAACGAACCCATTTCTGGATATTTTCACTGTACTCCACGCCGGCGATCCGCGGCGCACCGAAAGTGACAGAAAATAGACGTTTGGGTGTCACAAAAACGCCTTGTCCCATCAATAAGGCGAACATGTCCGCCAGTCCGCCGGCAACGCCGTGCCCGATAATCTCAAACAGTTTTTGGTTAAGGCTTGACGATAACTCACGTATAGATCGTAATTGTCGTAGCCGATGCCGGTGTTGGCCAGAGTGTATGCAAAGTTGGTCCCAAAAAAGAGACCTCTTGTCACGTAGTTGCACAGCTTGTTCATCTAATCCGCTACTTAAAATGCTCTAAAAGGAAACCTTTCCGAATTGATAACCTTCGAAATCGTCAGTTGTTTCGGAAGTCTCATTGAGAACATTGTCGATGAGTTCATTCGGACCGTCTCTGTAATTCTGATCTTGTCTCGTTCAGGCTTCTCTTTTAAGACATTTAAAAAGTGAGACCGTCATTTGAATGGCCATTTAAAGGTTCAAAATAAGCAGCGCCGACCTGTTACTTAGAACACTGAAGACTATGAAAATGGTCGAAGTAGCCGGATTTTTCACGAGAATCACTTCACAATCTTGATCGATCGGAACGTTTCCGTAAACGAAGTCCAATCGCAAGCATGGACCACGATAGCCGAAGACAAACTAAAGTGCCGATTATCTGCGAAACGCTAGATCAAAAACCTAGACAGGGGAGATGTTTTTTGTCTCTGACTGAAAGAAAAAAAACTGCGGTATATTATATTGTGTTTCGAACGAACCAAAGCAAGTTCCACATGAAATACCTCTGAGCCGTTGAAGCGTGACGCAAGACATTTGTCTAGACCTTCTGCGTGGGGATCAGAGTAAGCCAGAACTTGCAGCGGCCACAGAAACGTTCTAGTCTCACGTTGTTAAAGAAATCCCAAGAAAAGAACCTTGCGAGTTCATCGTTGAAGTCTGGCACAGCATGGGCTAGGGAGCCAAAAAAGAGAACAAGAAGGAGCACGCAGGTCATGGCAGCAGTGACGGGCCTCATAGGCACGCTAGCTTACCCTGATAACAACGCGTGTATTCTGGACTCTTGTGTAGCAGAAGTGATTCCTTCAATTATTTCTTTTCGACACAAGAACAGAATCTAGAATCCGCGAAAGTTTTTATTAAAACCATGTCAGGGAAAACATTTGACGAAGAAAACTGGCATGCCAAAAGAGTGGGCTTGGCGCATCGATCACTTTTCGTACTTAAACGGTTCCTTTCCTGCCTTCTATCCTCTTTTTGTGGGATCGAATCCACATTAGGCAATCTGTGAGAGTATCGCTAAATAATTTTTTTTTTCATTCGGACATACTCGTATGCAAGTGTTTGTACCCGCGTAATGTCTTCTTAGTGACTTCTCGTATTTGTTCCTGGACAGTGCCAACGTAGCAAGCGTTGTATAAAAACAAACCTCTGAGAGGCCTTGGATTTCTTCAGCCTTTCGCAGAACCGTCTCAAACGTATCATACAACTCTCGAACTTTATCCTGTTGATCGTTGGTCCTGCAAACTCGCTTCAGTAACACAAAGCGCACCAGAGGCGCTTCGCTTCATCCATGAGACGTTTGGAAAACTGTTCAGCAAGCGCGTCTACATAGCGTCGCGGCTCACATTCGTGAGGAACAGACGGATTTTCCGGATCGTTAACAACACGGCCATTAAGCACGCGGCTGCAATGATTTGTTGTTGTTTTATGCGTTCTTACATTGAAATTAGCTTTCTCGTTTTCAGTGTTTTATTCTTGCGAAGTTTATCGCAGCCAGTACACCTATGAAAGTATGGAGTAAAGCCGCGTGAAAGTTCGAACTTACAAAAATTTACGGTGCCCGTCAGCTGATGGAAGTTCTGCCAGTCTCCACTGGTAGACGAAATCGCTTCGACTAGAGCAAGGCGTTTCTAGTATTCTCTCCTGAAATGCGTTTTCTAAACAAGAGTCACAGGAACAGACACTCCTCGACGTAACTACAAATCGAGCTTCCCCGAAGTCAGCCTTCGAAGTCAAAATATGATTCGTTTCTTCGATAGCAATCACATTTTCGTTAGTATCCTTACTCTAAAGCTGAGAAACGTGAAGCCAACTCTACCCTTTGAACATCTTTGTGATTAATAGAGCACTTAAGGGTGCGAGCAAGTGGATCGATTGCCTGCAGCACTTTTCTGAACTGCGCCAATGTTTCTAATGAGCGCCCTTCGTTCTTCAGTTTCACTTGGTAGCTTCGAAGTGACAGGGACAGCATTCGGGGCAGATTTCGCATTATTTCTTTGCTGACCATTGCAATTTCCAACTGGAAGGATTTTTTCGCTGATTTCTAGCAGGATTGGTATTATTGTTACAAAAAAGTTAAAACCAACGTCGTCGAGGTCCCGTAAAATGTTGTGCTTGGCAAGTCCAAATTCAAGCTGTTTGTAGAACCTAAGAACGTCGAAGTCGGGATCATTTTCGCTGAAAAGTTCACGAGATGCGGTAGATGAAATGCGAACACGCGAGCTTTGCACTCCAACACCAGCATGCAGCCTAGTCTCCGTCTGAGAGCGTCCTTTAGCGGGATCGGTTTGCAAACATGTGGCTCTAGGGGATGATCGGGGTCGTTCATAATCTGATCACCCATGACACGTCTAAACACATTCTGACGTTGTATAAGATGCCTGCATGGCTTAGTGAAAAACAAACTAAAATTAAGCATACACATTAACACGCTTCGGCGCGTTCTTCTGCAACTTTCTCCGTACTGCAAGGCATCCCGAACATCTAAACGGTTCTTAAATTCCCGTTCGTCGACAATACGTATAAAGCGTCACGGGAAGAGTTTTCGTACGGTCAAGTCGTCCATTCGAGCCAAAGCGAACCCAGTGATATACGCATTTCGGATGCGTCTTGCTAGGTGTCTCCAAGATAGTGCCCTCGCGCTAAATTCAAGGCTTTCTCGCGACTCTTTACTGACCCTTTCATTGCTGACGACAAACTTTGCTGTACCAAACGTTGGTCTTGCAAAAAAGTCCGCTTCTTGAAATTTGAAATTCGCAGCGGCCGTAGCGGCCGCTTTTTTAGCTTCGTTTAACGCACGACGCTCTTCAGTTGAAAGTGCTTGTTTCCGCAAGTAGACCGGCGACATCGCTAAGAATCACAAATTTACAAAAAAATGAGACGAAATCACCGGTTTTGAAGCATTGAAAAGCTTTCTTTCCGTCAAGTTTGCGTAAAACTTGTGCCTTTTGATCCTAGAGAAGGGGCGTTTCGAGCATGACCTAGGGTCTTACGTCAGTTAAGTCTTTCATTTCTTCTCGCTGATTAACATTTGTAAGGAATTCGCTAAACAAAGCTTTCCTATCCATATTTTCGTCGTTGAGACTGAAAACAGTTGGAAAAAGGATTTCCGAACATCGCTGCTCGTCCAGCTGCTAAGAGCTCGTATCGAAGTCTTTGTGCTAGGGCTTCAACAAGCGGTATCGGCTGACAAATGTGCTTGACCGTCTCAGCTTCGGGATCGTGTAGAAGCTGACCGTCGCGATAGTGTCTATCTGAGTGTCTGCTTAAAACGCATTCCTCACATTAATGCTTTGTAAACGGGTCCAGATGTTTTTTTGCTCATCAAGTATTGGCACCGTACGCAGCTGTAAGAAATGTAGGTTGTTGTCTTTTTTTGTTGAAGATTCTTACACATAACTGTCATACCGTTGAGAGACGTTGGAAACGATCCAGTTGTAAACGTGTTCCGGATAAAGGCGACTCGGAGTTTGAAGGATGTTTTGATCTCCCTATAACCATCTATAAATCGCCGAGCAAGTCAAGCCACCATCATGGACATCACAAAACGATGCGGATACTGTGGGCCCTTTGTACGACGATATTCCCTTAGCTGTTGCTCAATGATAGGGGATTTTGACGCTTCTTCGCACTCCGAGCGTTCAGTTCGCTGCTTTTTCAAAGGCGCCGGAATGTCGGCGCATCGCCGTTTTCGAGGATAGGGTTTGTCCTCATATCGAAGTCGCTGAACGTATTTTGGGAAGTTTGCGAATCTCTCCTTTTCTAGATTAGTCAAGACTTCTGATTTCGTTGACTGCAAGACGCGCTTTTTTTCCAGGATAATAAAAAATTTCTACCTCGTCACACTTTGCGAGCTGTTCATGATTTTTGACGAGATCTTGTATTTCCTTCAGAAAACCAAGCTCCTTTACTTCGTTTTCAGACATCACAGGATGGCTGAAAACGAAATCGATTGATCTTGCGTTTAGAAACCTTTTGATAAATTCTCGACATCTGGCTGCTATGAGCCGTTTGAGACGATTCAGGATTTCATCCGAAAGCTTTCTTGGTTTGCAGAAGTGTGGTAAAACTGGATCGTCCGGATCATCTAATAACTTTCCATTCATTAGTCGACTAAAAAGCATTCTGTTTTTCTGTTTCGCGTGGTTCAATAATACATTTGCGGACGACTTGCTGTCATTTGAGATCGAAAAGTCAGGTAATGGCAAGACCAGCACCTGAACCATACTGCAGATAAGAAATTACCAGAAAATTGACCGACCCGTATGCTTGGTAACCTTTTATGCTCATTTTTCCTAAGCGAGTCCAACGATAAACGTATCCGGGAAAACGAAAACTGATTGTTTCAAGAATTCCGCAACCGTCTCCTCTACCTCTCTGAAAGCGAACTTCTGAACTAAGAACAAAAACCAAACCCATCTCTGAGTGGGGACAAAGTAGACCGTCTCACCGAGTTCCCTCGCCATCTCGACTGGTGTTATGCCGAAACAGATCGAATAAGCCAAGCCGTGGGGGGTCTTGAAAATTAGCACTCTCATGCCTAGTTAACACTTCAGTAATGCTTAAGCTGCCGTGGAAGACAAGGCACATCAGTTGCGAATAAAAAGGAAAGCACGTTTCTTGAACTCCTTCTCACTGTTTCTAATATATGTATACACATATACGTAGATCACGTATCGTATATCGTAGAAGCAGACATCGTAGAAGCATTCATATTTCCCGCCTTCTCAATGGTTACGGACAGGCAGCCGTGTTTGCCACATTACAAGCAAGTGACTCGAGCTCAAAAGTGATGAGAATTCCCTCAAAGAACTGATTGTAGATCCAGGTCTGGGTGGCAGCTTCGCAGACGATGTCTCCAGCCATTGTTGATGTCATTCCGCAGGCGGAATTCAATGAGGGCGTGTAGACGGCGTTGCCCACGTCGTCTACCTAAAACTCCATGGGGCGTTTTAGTCAACAAACCAGAGTCCCATCAATGTTGGCTTGCATTGCGGCCGTTCCCTCACAGGTCATAACAGCTTGACAGTTGCCACCGACAGTCGTATATTGGACGTCGGACATGCCCTCATCAGTGCCAGTCCTTCCATCCACTGGCTCAGGCGACACTACCGGAATCTGAGCACAAGGACACATTGGTGTGGTCGTCGTCGTTGTGCTTCCGGTTCTGAACTCTAGTAGCAAAATCAAGCTAATGGTCATACGTTGTTGTTGATCTGCAAAACTTATTTGTGATTCTGGAAGAATACGATAAACAAACGTGGTAGAAGTCGTTGTTGAGGATGATGTCGTCGAGGTTGTGGTGCTGGTCGTTGTGGGCCTGAAATTTTCGGCTAGAAAAGCTTTCGTCAATAGTTATTCAAATGGCGAAACACTTACGTCGTGGTTGCTGTTCCGGTTGTGGTTGTGGAAGTTGAAGTTGGTGTTCTGAAACGCGCGCTTTGCAAACAGAGACCACTGTGCAAAGTAGAAAAAGCATTTCTATCAATTACTTCACGCCAAGAGCTAACACCTACGTTGTTGCTGTAGCCGTGGTTGTGACCGTTGCTGTCGAAGTCGTTGTGGGCGAGGTCGTCGATGAAAGAGTTGAACTAAATCATATAGCATCTAAGTTCATCATGCATTGTCATGATTTTGTTTGAAAAAAGATCATGAAGAATTTTGAGAGCGTCAACTCTTCTTTAAGAGTGGTCAATTGAAAGAGTTCAGAAAAGGTTCCCATGCAGACAGAAGAGGAAGTGCGATTGGGTTATTTAGACGAGACGGACTCCAACTTTCTTCTCCTTCGCCGGACTCACGTAGTCGTTGAGGTCGCCGTTGTCGGCGTAGTAGTAGTAGCGGATGTGGCCCTGTGATCAATTTTGCTCATATTCGAAATACGCAAATTTGCGTGGAAGAAAACTCACGAGGTTAGCACTGATGGTGTTGCTCTGAAAATTTTCTTCGTTCATGGCTTCACATACGAGTGCGTTTTTAGATCTCCATAAATTCCCACGCGTCTTTTTTCACATCAAAATTGAAAAGGCAAACGGACGAACTTGTCCCCATTCTCAGCAATGAATACGCACTTTTGATCTCTCTAGACTCTAGAGGGGCAGACCGAGGTGACCGAGGGAGAAAATGAAAGGAGGCACTTAGAGGGCGAATGGGTTCCCTAAACCTGAACGGCCGACGAGACATTCGCTCTCTTCCTCCACAACCTCAGACGATGCAACATACAGAAACTCTTGCGAATGAGTTTCGGAACTGTGAATGGATAAAAGTTTCCGCGTCTTACAGACAGGAGCTTAGAGTCAGCTTACTCGTGGCTTTCTTAGCGAACAACTTCGGTATCCGGGGCGCGATTCCCCTTTCAATGGACTTCCTCCAGTTCTGGTGTTTATTTCTACCCTAGTTTCTTTCAGAAAGCACTCATAAAGATTAACTATGCTTGTGCCGGAAGCGCCTGGCGGCGAAAATTCGATAACTTACGTGGCTGAAGTGGAGAAGCAGGCTTCAGTGGTGCGCAACCAAATCAGTATGACAAACGCTAGAGGCCCAATTGACCTCTCGATGAAGGTCGTGAAACAACAAAGACGCACGATGCGCATATCTGAGGAGACGACGCCAGCAAGAACGAAAGTTCGAAAGACTTTCCGAGATGCGCCTACGGTCCCCTTTTCCTCTTTCTTCCCTCTCACTTGCATTTCAACCGCGCCTCGCCCACTTGAAAGAACTTTGATCACATTTTATTCATGCAGATACCTATTCATGAGGAAGTTTTTGTTGACAACTTTGAGCATCAATCAGTTCCTGTCCGCGAATGTCTCTGTTGCGATAGATGCTGATACAATCTGAAAGCGGTGTCATTTTGCCGGCTATTTACGAAAACAGCATGTGAAGAAGAAACTCGTTGTAGACTGAAAGGAGATGGCGATCCGGTTGACTAAAAGGGCAGTCACAAGATACAATGGACATCCAGGAAGACACGACCGCCGATAAGCCACCCTGCATGAACGCCCCCAAAGTGGCTTCGGAGTTTGTGTCAGATAAAACGCATGATGTTGCCCTTTTCTTTGTTGTCTCAAGATTACGCCCGACTTGCGACTGTGCCTTCGTATATTGAATACCTCGACAAGTCTGATGACGAGACTAAAACGGTAATCAACTTGCAAACCCAAGTCCACATCACAGAGGGTTGTAGCCCTCGCTCTATGAACCCGTATTCAGCATCCGTTCCCAATCCCACGCGGCTCTTAAAACGACCACAACCCCAGCTGATGGCTGATGGATGGCGAGAGAAGGGGCGAGAGGAGTCGGGCGTCGGGGGTCAACGCCTTGAGAGCCTCGGGCGTCGACACAAACTCCACCTCCCGCCTCGTCCACCTCTCCCGCCACGCCGAACCCTCTCCATTCCTCAACACGAACCAGAATGCGAATGTGACGAAAAGCAAGCCGGCGTTCTCGGCCGCCGCGTGGCTCTGCACTCATTTAGCACCCGTTGAAACCCGAAATCAAGCTCCGATAACACCGATCTTCGGTCGTTTTCTTTGCACGAAAGAAGTGAAACGTAGGAAAACAATCGTCTGGTTTCTCGAAATTGACTACAAATTTGACTGAATCCACGGATTCAGGGGAAGATTTCTGATTGCGAGAGACGACTGACATGACGACTATCCAGGGGAGAAACGAGGACATCGGGCGGCGTCGGGACCCGGGGGTTGTGTCCCTCTGCACACCTATAAATTGAATCCGGCGAGCTCTGATCACCTTCGAATCCCCGCTTTGTCCGTTCGTCTGCATTACGACATGCGCACCACCTTCGCCTTGGTTGGACTACTTTGTGTTGTCGGTATCTCGGCCTTTGGCTTTGGTGGCGGCGGTGGCGGCTGTAATTCTTGCTGCGCACCGCCACCGCCAAGTTGTGGTTGTGGAAGGTTTGGCCCTTTTTTATCTTGCTTGAATATGAAAGGCTTCAGAAAGAAGCGCGAGATCATTTCGAAATCGAAGTCGTATGATGAAGCTGATTGCAATAGCGAGGAGTTCCGAGCTGTTTTGAGCCAGGTAAGACCTGTGCTGCTGTTTCTTGCTCTTTCAACGCCTTACCTACTCTAATTGCAACATCTCCCGTCTTTCAGAGTCTTCGTGCCCGATGACTCGCGACGTGTCGTACAATCCGTCCTCGGCCTTAAATACAACGATTTAGTCGTGAGTCTTTTGTTTCTGGCTTTTACAGTTGTCCGGTCAGGTTCTTTGCGATGCTTCCCCGTCGCGATTAGCCTTCACGTCGACGGCCCAACGGTTTTGCCGCGTCGCCGATGAGAACGTCACCTGCTATGCCTTCCAGTTCTAGAGGCCACTTTGTCGTTTAATCTTCGATCATTTAAGCGATTAAATAGGTTTAATCCGAGATGGTTTTTTGCTGATTGATCGTTTGGATTCTGCAAATTGTGCTACGATATCCGTGTTGCCTTGGAAAGCCTTCTTTGAACGGATCGAATAGGCAGCTTATTCGTGTTTTCAACACCGAGACGCGGTTGTTTTGAAGTCGCTTGGACGGAGCGCCGAAACGGAAGCCGCATGGCGCGCTGGAAGGAAGAGGAGCGCCTCGAGAGAGGGAGAAAGAGAAGAAGAGAGAGATGGTCAATGACGTGCTATGGCCAAGGCGATCGCCCTTTTTGCACACGCAGATCCGCACCACGCCGCGCATCCTCCTCCTTCTCCACCTCGTCCCTTCTCCTTCTCCATCTTCTCTCCCTCTTTCTTTGTCTTTGCAGAGGGCAAGCGACTAACGCCCCCATACGTATCCCCCCTCTCATCCCGGGGCTCGGGCTCCAACCCCTCGGAAACCCGCTTCGCATGCATGCAGCCAGCTTTCAAGTTTCACATTGTAGCTTCTCTCTTCTCGATGAAGGCGTATAAAAGACGGTCAGGATGGGCGATGGTCAGCTCCTCGTCGTTGGACTTCAATCAGAATGCGAACCCTCGTTTTGCTTTCCTTCTGCATCGTGGCCGTTGCTGGATTCGGCTTCGGTGGAGGCGGCGGAGGCTGTGGATGTGGAGCTCCACCACCACCGGTGAGTATCATTTGTTTTGTGCTCAAAGTTAGTTCTAGCCCTGCCCTCCGCCTCCCCCGTCGCCATGCGGGTGCGGCCGAAAGAAGCGTGAGGCGAAGGCTTTCTGGACCAACGAGGCCGTCTGCAACGACGAAGCCCTTCGAGAACTCATTCATGAGGTTTTTCCATCTTTTTACTCAACAAACACCTTAGAACGCTGCCGAATCGGCGGCCAAGTCGCGTCTGGCTATTTACCAGGCCGTCCAGAAGCGACAAGATGGAGAGTACGCCGTCCTCTGTCAGGAGGGCCACTCGGATCTGCCATTTGTCACTTCGGCCGAGAAATTCTGCCGAGCAAAGGCCGGACGCATCACTTGCTATGTCTTCCAACTTTAAATGTTTTATATTTGATAGGAAGACATATTTAATGAATGCGATAAAGGCTTTGCCTCAAGTCCTTTTTGAAGAGTTCAGCCAATCAAAGCTCGAGAAGAAGAGAACGTGAGAATGATGGATGCCACTTGATTGTTTTGTGCGGGTGAGACGCTCTAACTTCGTTGATTGCGACCGCTTCATGCACTCTTACTCGCGGCAGGTTCTCGAAAGTGTAACACTGTGAGGGTTCCGAGGGTGAGACGCTCTTAGCCATGGAATATAAGGCCTAAACTTCTCTCCGGCTGTTACTGAACCATTCGAATCTTTTTTCTTCAAAATGTTCAACTCACATATTCTGCTTGTGAGCTTACTAGTGACTTCACTGTTCATCTCCTCGCTTCATGCTCAAGACGAATGCAATCAATACGAGTGTGAGGCGAAGTGCGAAAAGGACAACGGCAAGATCGGCAACTGTCTGTATTACGGCACGGTCTCCGGCCACGGGTTCTCGTGCCAGTGCAACACGCCGAGATAAATCGACCCAAACGAGAAGAATGATGATGACGGTCCTAGGATCTTGGTCTCTGTATGAATTAACCACACTCTTGGCTAGAAGTGCATTACTAGTTGTCTCTTTACAAACAAGACGAATAAACGCATTACCGATTCAAATCATGAAAATGCTTTGCTGGTGTTTTTTCGTCTACAATATTAGAAAGTCAAGGGAGCGTTATGATGCAAATGAGCCAAAGTGTCTACAGTCATCAGAGAAAGGGTTCGATTCTTTGAGGAGTCGGAGACAGGGAATTACAGGTGTGCGCACACGGGGGAAGAGGGAGGAGGACGATTAAGCGATGCTGGGGGACTTTGGAGGTCTGATGGATCAGCAGTCAACAGCCGAGAGCAGTGCAGTTTATCTGGCATCCATAACGGTCAGTAACGGACCGGGCTCATGCCCACACAATGGGGGAAGAGGCTCTAGGCCTCACATCGGAGACACAAGACCAGGTTGAGTCATCCTTCTCAGCTTTATCCTCTTCAGCCACAGGCGGGGCTTCAGCTCGGCGTTATGATCTCAGGAAGCTGGTGCAGGAAACGTCCGGCGCCTTCTTCGAATCCGCCTCCACGCCTTCGTCGCTGGATCTTCGGGGGTCCCCACAATATGATGGCATCCCCAGTGGTGTTTATCGTCCACTTCTCTACAATCGTCGGCGTAATCCTGATGCATTTCATGAACTCCTTTGTCACCCGAGACATCTTCTAAAACGGTCGTTTTTTGCACCACAAAGGACGCTTCAAATTTCAGCCCTCTTGATGTTTGCACGATGAAGCGGGTTGAGAGCACTAGAAGCAGCCTTTTCATCTTGACATTTAGCCATCATGCTGCGTGTGGTTGGACTGGCTCTAAATTCTGTCGATAATCAAATTCTGAGATGTCCACAACAACAGCTCGAAAATTGTTCGCGTCCCGGCTACGATCAGGAAATTGTTCAAGTAAGTCTACCCTCCGAGTTATTTCTAAAAATCTTCGTGCAGCTCGCGCTCAAGCTCTCCGGTGTGACTTATAATTTCACTTCAACCAAAGGTGTCCATGTTGAAGAAGTAAGCAATGGTAAGCAACTTGCCAGACCGTAATGCCTTCATAGGAACGTTTGATCTTTCAACCTTAGCAATTTCTATAACTTCTGAAATGGCGCAGCGAATATCCTTTGCGTCCAAATTTGAATATTTGTACTATTGCTACGTTGTTGCCGAAAACAGTAAGCTCGCACGATGTTGACTGAGGATGAAATTCAGCGCAACCACGTCCGGTTGACTTCGTCTGGCGTAATTTCGAAGCAAAACTGTACATCGTAATTCTGACAACTTTATTGATTTTTGCATTATTTTTTGCAATTAGTCATGCCCACTTTTCGTTCTGCAATTATTTTGATGGCTGCTTCGGATTGCTTGGAGCAGTTTTTCGTCAAATTATAATCACGAGACGAGAATCGGCGACGCCAGTTTCTGCGGTTGGAGATTCAAGAAAAAGTTCATTTTTAGATTCTTTTCTTGAGTTGGATTTGGTTTTGCTTCTACCTGGATATAGCTTATCAGGGGGCACTGAAGAGTCGGATGACCGTCCCGAAACATCGCGCCTATGATTTTGATACCGTCGACGGCGCAATTGACGCCATCAAACATAGAGTTAGCGCTTTTTCATGTTCAAATTTTAGGGATTCACTTATGTTTATCGCCGTGACCAATATAACCTTTTTAACGTCTGTAACCCAACACAATGTGCTGAGTTAGAAGCCTTGCGATCTCGGTGAAGTCTCTCTATTGTTCCATAAATCTCCAATTCTAGAATGAAAATATCCACCTCGCCGCCGGTGCTACTTGATATAATTGCCGAAATGAGCCAACCGAAGCATTTTGGAACATGGGCCGCTATTTACAATGACGACTATACGAAAGCGTTTCGATGGGAAGACAAGAAGCCGGCGCTGGCCGTCCGAGACCGAAATCTAGCGCCGACTCCTTATGCACTCCCCGTTGCCAAGTGAAAGCGTTTTTTTAATCTGGAGATCTTTTAGGCACCATCGCCGTGTGTTGGAACGACTGAACCGCGCAATTCTCACTATTCAGCCGGCTTTTGATAGAATTATTTCGCGATACACTTCAGGCGGACCGAATTATGTGAATCCGGGCGGCGGTCAGACGAACATTCTCACGCTCTATCAATGCCAGTATATCTTTGCCGCTTATGTCGGAGCACTTTGTATTGCTGGAGTTAGTCTTGGAGTCGAAAAATGGCTCAAAATGTGAAATAAATTCATTCGCGAGATCGGCGGAGAGTCTTACCGATGACGCTTGGAAAAAACGTTGCAAATCATTTCGAGCGCTATTTGAATTAAATAAGAGCCTTCAAAAAGGACCACCCCGCCTTTATTTCACGAGGAACGGTGCTAAAATCTGAAGAAGACATGTGTATGTCATCGTCGCGGCGCTACGGACTCGCTGCGACGTTCACCGAGGCGGAAATGTCGGCTGACGTCGACGACATGCAGACCAAGAGTCGCCTGACGCCACCAACCAAACAAAGTTTCTCGGTATCTCTTTGTGTGTAGAAGAATTAAGGTTGAGCTGATGGGCGAATGCAAAGTGGAGAGAGTTATCGACAATTGACACCAAACTATAAAGCGTCGTTAGCTTCTTTTTTGTTTCTCTCACATTGTAGAGGTGCATTGGAGATGGCAGCCGCGGCACAAAGCACAACTGGCCATAGCATAAACGAAATCGGGAGCACGATCTGTAAAAGATTGGCGATTAAGAGCATGAGGACTTGTATAATCAGAGCCCGAAGGAAATTGAGATGCATTTGACGGGTTCGTTCACTGAGACGAGAGTGTGCACCAGCCAGTACGACGCGTCTAGAAATTTAAAGGTTGATAAGTTTGAAACATGTCGAGACGTTAGGATGATGAAAATGATGCACGATAGAGTGCCAAGCACGGCTAAAAGAGCGCCGAGCGATAATCCGATTATGCCCCAGGGATTCAACTCTGAATAGTAGATCTCGGCCGATTCGTACAAATTTAGAAATTCCACTGCTGCTGTATCGTGCTGAAATTGGATTTTTCTCTGAAATGACAGATGAAAGGAGAAACCTCTCGCACATATGCTTCAAGTGTTGAAAGTTCAGAAGATCCCAATGCCATCATAGTCAAAGGGACAAGAGCCAGTGAGTAAAGAAAAGCAATGACGGCAATGTTCCCTCGTCGCCCGAAATGCAACGAAGAGCTTGGCGGAAGAACAACCTGAACAGAACAAACTGACTGATTGTGAACTTGACACGTAAGCAATTGACTAGCACAGTTAGAAATTGCTCACCTGAAATCTCCAGTAAAAACTTATAACAATGGAGAGAACGACGCAGGCAATAAATAAACCCAATAAACACTATATATTTTAAAGAGTTAACATCAGAACACTAGAACTTAAACCATTTGCGCGTGCAAAGAAATTCGAAACTGTGTCCAGAGAATTCCGGTTGTATAGCCGGACCATCGAGGCGGTACATAAACGGGCACCATGAGAAAACACATGAAGACGTCATAGCAGAAGCCGCTGATCTTGGCGAAAAGTCTCTTCCTCCTAGCCGGGGTCTTACCGTGACGTTAAAGATGAACCAACGATAGATTCGCATATTCTCCGACTTTTTAATAATCATATAAACAATGAGCGAGTTATTCATGAGACTGATAAACGACGTGGCCTTTGTGATAAGAAAGACTTCAGCGCCGAGTTCGACAAACATTACCCCGTAATAATTGCTCAACTTTCGCACATTGCCATGACGATGATCGATGGGAAGTGCTGGTGGACAGGTGCATTTTGTGAAAGAGAAATCATTGTTTCATGACTCGGCCGTGTGTGGCGGCTGATTTCTGGGGGCAATCTTCGAGTTTTTGTCCTTTTCATTGTTCGCATACAAGGCGCCCCCCCCCGCATAGGTTGATACAAGCAGTTCAAATCAGAAATTTTAGAACAAAACTGTCAAAAATTTTCGATACGAACCGGTTGTGGAGCGGGAGCCTGAAGCGACAATCACCGACCTGACACCTCGGAAACTCTTTCGAAATACCGGCAAGCTAGTGAGAGCGACTTCTGCGCCAAGCGCCCCCTTCTTTGAAAATAAGGAAACAAAGATTCTTCATGTGTCCCTGATGTGGAGAGATAAGCGCTAGTCAACGAAACACGGTTGCATGACCGTTGATGCGTTAATGGTTCCCGTAATATGTCATCATAAAGGGGGCAGAAAGAACGTAGTTAGACTGTTCCCTTCGGGTTAGTGATTCCGCAAAGAAATGCGAGGTTTGCATGGAGGTTTGTTGAGGTTCAGAGCAACTTTTTGTTTTCAAAATCAACAAATAGAAGTGTCCTTTGCTTGCGTGGACGCCACGCGGATTAGCCACGCGCAAAAAAATGTGCTAATTGAGACGTGCATCGCCAGATGCAACTTTTTCTCATTGTCTGCGATGTCTGGGTCGATTCTTTTGCTATGCGAAAAGAATTCCGAATGTTTTCTCAACTGTTTCGATCTTGCGGGACTATGGACGCTTTCACAGGTGAACGTACAGCTTCGCTCAACAATTCGGACTTATGTGGAAAAGCATCGTCCTTTTGACGTTTCGATCAACTTGGAGTTTGAGGTTTCGCTCGGCAAAAGCCGCCTTATTTCAATGAAAGAGTTATTTCGCGCCACTTATGTTGTACATTTCAAACTTCATCACTTGGATGACGTTCAAAATGCTCTTCTGATGATCTTCCGTAGCGCCGTTTTGGGAAAGCAGAGAGTTTCTCTTGGTCTCTACGGAAAGCAGTACACACTCACTGTGGTCTGCGAGAACGCTCGACAGATTTTAAGTTTAACGCCGGTACTGACTTTAGCGAAATTTACTGAACGCCTTGCATGCATAACCATCAAGATGAAGGAATTTGCTGTGGCCGAACAGTCGGCGGTTTGTCACCTGATCAACGCAACAAGCACGACCATTGAATTGGATCTTATAGTTTGGCCAATTCAATCCGTGCGCGAATTGCACGCGTTTAATCGAGATCTCCGATCCCGTGCGCACATAACGGTGGATCTGTTACATCTTCGCATCAAAAACGTTCACAGCTCCGCAGTTCCTGAAATCTTTCGCTTCAGATGGACGAATATTACATATTTCGTGGTTCGTCCTTAAGTATGTAAGGATCGTTTACGAAATGGGACAATGTTACATCCTGACATTTTGGTCGGTTCTTGAACAGGA
>JAQIXL010000317.1:0-36769 GCA_034700245.1 Poikilolaimus oxycercus
GCCGACTACCGTCCAATTTCTCTCCTTCCTCTTGTCAGCAAACTGGTTGAAAAGCACATCTACGACGTTCTGTACCCTATCATCGATCAACACCAATCGAAAGCGCAGTTCGGATTCTGAAAGAAAAGATCGACAACCGAAGCTCTAGCTCTGTTCCAAAAGATCGTAGTTCAAAGGCAAGACCGTCGTGAAGGGAAGAGGCCACAGTCAATTCGATGGTCTTCTTTCTGAGTAACCATCTCCTGAAAGCAACATTGAAAGCCTGTTAGTTTACAGTTTCAAGCGGTGTATTAGTTGGATGATTTCTATCTTTCTAGTGCTCGTTGTCGCGAGCAAGAACGCCGCGAACGGATCCTTCTCCCGATACTGTCCCTGTTCACATCAGACACAATGATTTATCCGAAAAAACCCGGTTCCCCGAGAACTTTGAGCTTGGTTTAACCGCAACAGTCAAGGGACGACAAAAGAAATTAGGAGGAGAGAGCCATCCCTCTCCTGCATTTCATAACTCCGTTTTCGCGTCATATCAGAGTAGACTTGAAGCAATGCAGTTGCGGTGAACAATCCCACTCGGCTTGTCCACGACCGAGTCTTCATGCTCCTCCCCTCAGGCTTCTTCGTCTTCAGCCCTACCGCGCTTCATTCTCTTGTTGGTCTTTCTTCCCACCTGACACGTTCTCGTAGTGCATCGCACAACTGCCTTCTCCTAAGCTTACCAGTTGAAACTGCCAACTAACACATACGCGCTTGTTGTTCTAATTGTCCACTTTTTCCGTCGAACTGGTCCTGCGATCTCCGACTTTTGGATTCGTTTTCTAAATTCGCTCCCTGAAAGTGTAAACTAACTGGTTTTCAGAATGTTTTTGTTAGCAGCAACTCTCTTCGGTGTTGTGAGTGCACAAAACGACTTCCTTTTCCCAGACACGCAACATTTTGAGCCAATCTACGATGTGAGTAGTATTCAACAAAAGTTATGAAAAATATTTCAGAAAGAAGACCATCGGATTGACTGTGGCCTCGCTCTTTTCACTACGGTCTTGCCCTTGAACTACTGGCGGGAACTTCGTAAGATCTGGTCAGGCAAGCTCGTCGATCCAAGGAAGTGTGAACGGTTTGTACTGTTGTTCGTTCCAATAAAACCATCTTGCAGTAACTGTTTAGGAGCGAGAAATTCGTCGAAGCTCCTCTTCCTCAACTTCCTCAACCACGAGCACTCTGCCGCCCTCGACGACCTCGGAAGAGGACAGCGAAGAAGAGGCCAACATCGTCACTGAACCTGTCTACACAACAACTGAAGCGACGACTCCGGAGGTTCGCGGTTTTGGGGTGTTTTTGAATGACTCTGTTTCAAAGCGCTATTGTACAATACAATACGGCCAATGCGCGCATTCAAGATTGATCATTTGTTTTCCAGCCGACTTCAACGACGTTCACCACATCGACCTCGACGACGACGACGACCTTCCTCGACGACTCCTTCAACGCGTCCCCCTCGCTGGTCACCCATCTCTCCCATCATTCGCTTCCGAACCCCCTTCCCTCCTCTTCCCACCACCCAAAGGACTTCCTCTTCCTCTTCTTCCACCACCTACACAACAACTAACGGACTACACAACAACTACCACTGAGAGCACGGAGGAACCCTGGAGTTTCTTCTCGACCTCGACGACCGAGGCCCTACCGAGTCTCTCTCAGATCCTTCGCACACTCTTCCCTTGAGATCTTCCAAGTTCGCCTCAAAATACTGACAGTATTGCTTTGTTGTTTTTTCTTTGTTTCCTCAAAAACTGGGATAATCAAGTGTCTCTTTCGAAGCTCGTTCACTGTTTTTGGACTTCAAAAAGCCTGTTGAAATAAAGAGTTGGTTCGGATGAGTAGAAGTTGATGAGGCGTACACTTGTGTACAATGTTTTGTGTAGAACAACAGTGCTCCACAACGGAGGGATTACCGCAAAATGACTTGCAGCGTTTTTAGCCAAGTTTGAAACCGCAAACTGCATGCTGCTTGATGGCAGCATTGCTAGACGGAACTGTCCTTTCCTAAACGATCCACTTGAAACTGTTGACTAATCGCTTCTTCTTTCTCAATGTGCATTTCCTTTCGCATCGATGCAAGCGACAGATTGTCAGCGAGAGAAGTCATTCAACTAATTTTTCGCTTGAAACTGTGAACTAGCAGGCCTTCAGAAGCGATTAGAGATGATCCTTACTACAGGGTGTCCCATTTGAAAGTAACTTTTAGAAAAATTCATTTATCGCACGCCAAGAGGCCTTTCGGAGTCGGGTTTGAAGCATTCTGCTCGTCTTGAATTGCCATTTTTTATGGCAGCTTCATCGGAATTTTTTTGACTCCAGAAAAATTTTGGTTCGCAAAAACAACCTTAAAGGCATTTCTTCAGGATTTTTAATCTTTATTGCATCGAAATTTTTTCCGTCAACAAATGCAGCTGACCAACTCAGAAAGACGTTTTTCTTGCACAATTGAGGCTTATGAACCAACTGGGTGGAGAAGAGTTGCGCTAATCGCGGTGAAAGAAAATTTCGATGGAATAAAGATTAAAAATCCTGAACAAATGCCTTCAAGGTTGTTTTTGCCATCCTAAATTTTTCTGGAGTCAAAAAAATTCCGATCAAGACGCCATAAAAAATGGCAATTCAAGACGAGCAGAATGCTTCAAACCCGACTCCGAAAGACCTCTTGGCGTGCGATAAATGAATTTTTATAAAAGTTACTTTCAAATGGGACACCCTGTATATTCGGCTGTTGGGAAGGCTTGCAGAGTTTACTTCAATGGTGGTCAGTTTCGGGAAAAGGTGAGCGCCGATGGAAAAGTGGCCATTGTGACGGGCTCTAATACCGGCATTGGCAAGGAGACAGTGCGACAATTGACAAAGAGAGGCGCCACAGTTTACCTTCTCTGCCGCTCCAAGGAAAGGACTGAGGCTGCCATCAAAGATCTGATGCAGGTTGGCTAATTTTACTGGACAAAGGAGCAAAAAAACTTTTTAGGACGGGTGCTCACCAGAAAAGCTTGTCTATCTGCACTTGGATCTTGCTGATTTGAGTTCTGTCAGGCAGTGTGTTACGGAGTTCCTCTCAAAGGAATCACGGCTCGATATTCTCATCAATAACGCGGCTCTGGGTGTGATGAACTTTCAGCTCACAAAGGACGGTAATGAGATGGTTTGGCAGAGCAACTATCTTGGTGAGTTCAAGTTTAAACTCATTTGAAACTTCTTCTAGGTCATTTTCTGCTCACCGAGCTGCTACTTCCAGCCCTGAAGAAGTCTTTAGACGGACGAATAATCCATGTTTCGGCAAAGGTTCATGCAGACATTGACAAGCTGGATTTGGAAACTCTTGATGATAAACGCTCGTTTGGTGGCTTCACTTGGGCGTACAGTCGCTCGAAGCTGGCACAGGTTCAAGACGTTTTCAATGAGAAAACGATCTGTTTAGATTTTGAACGCACGAGAGTTGGCCAGGCGGCTGATCTCGAGAGGGATAAGGAACGTCACGGTAAATGCGTGTCATCCCGGTGTGATCAAGACGGAGTTGACTCGAAATGCTGCTTGGTGGATCTCGGCAATTCTCGTTTTGGTTCGACCTTTGACGTAAGTTTCAGTGAGAAGAAACCTCAATGAATGGCAGGATGATCACAATGAAGACCACTGAATCGGGCGTGCAGACAACGTTATTTCTTGCTCTGAGTGAGAAACTCAATGGAGCGTCGGGCAAATACTACAGGCAAGACAGAATGAAGCAGATAACACAGAAACTTCAGTGATTGCTCTAAGAAAGAGGTTTCGAAACTGGCACAAGACGACCAACTAGCGAGGAATCTCTACGACCTCAGCGCGAAGCAAGTTGGCATCTGAACTCTGTTGAGATTCTTCCGAACGTCAAATAGAAAATTTGTCCTGGAAGGTTGAAACCAAATAAGTTGCACTGCTCGCAAATATGCAAACACACGGGCAAGGTCAATCCCATGTCGTGTCGCTGTTCACACACTCAACTAAATAGTTTCAAGCTTTGCTCAGAGTGCCATTATTGCAAAATTTAACAGTTTTGGTGCTCCTCAGAAACACCATAAGACACTTCGATTACGGCATAAGTTTCTTTACCAATGGAAAGATTTCAAAACGTTATTCCAAAGCTAATAGCCAGAGTCGGACCGGAGAACATTTTGTGCACCATAAACCCGAGTGAATCTTTGCGTTGCTGGACATAACCCAGAGTCACCACGTGCACTCTTTGCACCGAGAGCACACGGGCGTCACAAAATGCACACAAACCAGACTCTGAGACTCCAACTCGTCTCTTCCACCCGCCTTCCCATTTTTCCTCAGCCGTTTAGTTGCTGACTTCTCCTCTCCGAGAGAATGTCATACGAGGAACTTCTCCCCGTCGTCCAGACCTGGGCTCCACGCGTCCTAGCCGCTGGTGTGGCTTTTGCTGCTGCAAGGTGAGTTTGTGTCCATTTTCAAATCGAAGTTGCTCATCGGCGAAAATCATAGGAGAGTTTAGATGGTACTTCAATGGCGGCTATTTTCGCGAGAAGGTTCGAGCCGATGGCAAGGTGGCCATTGTAACCGGAGCGAACACTGGTCTGGGGAAGGAGACGGCGCGACAACTGGCGAAGAGAGGAGCCAAAGTTTACCTTCTCTGTCGGTCCAAAGAGAGAACAGAGGAAGCGATCAAAGACCTCATTCACGTGCGAGAAATTTTATGAAATGTAAGTTTTGAGTTCAGGACGGTTGCCCGGCTAACAAGCTCATCTTCCTCCGTCTCGATCTAGCCGACTTGGAGAGCGTTCGAAAATGCGCTCAAGAGTTCCTTGCACGAGAACCTCGACTCGACATTCTTATCAACAATGCCGCTCTAAGTCAACCAGAGTTTGAACTAACAAAGGATGGTCACGAAAAAGTGTGGCAGAGCAATTATCTAGGTGAGTTTCCGTTTATTTCGAAGATGGTTCAGGCCATTTCCTTCTGGCTGAACTACTTCTGCCAGCGCTGCAGAAGTCCTCGGATGGGCGAATTGTCCACGTTTCAGCCTTGCTTCATTCTCAAATCGACAAACTTGATCTTAACACGCTAGACGACAAGAGGTCCTTTAAGAACTTTCTCTGGTCGTATTCCCGGTCAAAGCTGGCTCAGGTTCGTGCGTTTGCAATATGTTTCAAGTCCTTTAAAGATGAAAATCGAGTAATTTAGTTCACTGATGTATGCTGTTGCGCGCTGTTTCAACAGAAGTTTTCAGATTCTAAACGCTCGAGAGTTATCGAAGCGACTTGCCGCCAAGGGGATTACCAACGTGACCGTCAACTCGCTGCATCCGGGAGTGATTCAGACGGAGCTGCAGCGAAACGCTTCTTGGTGGATAAAAACCATCATGTTTGTGCTGAGACCGATAAGGCGAGCCTTTTGTTCGCTCTTTCAAGCTTGTTGTTCCAGATTGATCACGATGAAGACTCTCGAGTATGGTGTGCAGACAACCCTTTTCCTCGCCCTAACTCAGAAGCTCAACGGAGCGTCGGGAAAATATTACAAGTAAGACAAAATAATAAGGGCGACAAAAATTTCAGGGACTGCGTGGAGGATAGCGTCTCGAAGCTGGCCCAAGACGATCGACTGGCCAAGGATCTTTATGAACTCAGCGCGAAGCAAGTTGGACTATGATCTTCTGCATAGTTTAACGATGGAAATAAACAAAAGCAGTCTAGTGTAGATGTTTGAAATGCAAGACCATTGCAGTCAATGTATGTTGATAACGACGAGACTCTGGAGAACGGCGTCGAGATGACTTGTTCTTGACGTTGAGGGAGAAGCTGAAAGGAGCCGTCGTCGGACATTGCAGCCAGCAAATGCCGACAGATTCACTTTACAGCAGCTGTACTAGACACGGAAGGGAAGAGGACAATCAATCGGCCGGAGATCTTTCAGCCGTTCATCTAAAGGTTTCAAAATGGGAAGAATTTTGCCAAGGTGTTTTGCTTGAGAGACAACGCACTACAATGAATTCGGGTAATTCAAAAAAACCTCTTGAGACGCGCCTTTTACAATATTTCAGAAGAATGTCTGCTTTCCTTCAGAATGCGAGTGCGCTCAACTGATAAGAAAGCATCGATTTTGCTTCGCCGCAGCGCTCGTGACTGCTACCCTGCTCTTCATTCAGTGCCCAAAAGCCAAGCTTCTATGGGAAACAGCTATTCTTCACATCTCTCGTCAGTAACAGGCTTGCTTTCTTTTCAGTTGTGAATGCCAGTATCGTTAGGTTCATTAACAGCAGCACAGTTGCGTGAATTAACGCAGTTTACTCAACTTTATAGTCTATTCGCCTTAAATAAACTCCTTGGCAAAGGAGCGTTTGGAATTGTCCTCTCAGCAAAGTGAGTGCCATCTCAGTCTTTTTTCAGTCTATTTAAGGCACAAAGTTGACAATCTTGACTATGCGATTAAAATCATTCAATTTAAAGAGGAAGAAAAAGACAGAATGTTAAAAGAGGTCAAACTATGGCAGAACCTCAATCATAAAAGTGTCGTCAAATATCATTTCTCATGGCTAGAAAAAGTGTGAAAACTGTTCAAATTTCTTGCTATGTATGTTTTAGGGTGCCACAGAAGAATTTCTTCTCATCCAGATGGAAATATGCGACGAAGGATCGCTGCATGACTGGATTTTAAGAGGCGTTTTCAACGAGAAAAATATCGACAAATCCTGGGAAATATTTCGGGACGTTCTTAGCGGTCTCGAACATATTCACGAAAACAATCTTATTCATCGCGATATAAAACCGGTTGCCGAGAAAATCACTAATATCTTTTAGGGTAATATTCTCGTTGTTCACAGTTGTCAAGCAAAAATTGCCGATTTTGGTCTCGCCACGAATTATTCACCAATGATGACGAGAGGTGCTGGCACGCCACTTTATATGGCGCCGGAATGCTTGCGAAGTGTGCAGTACACTAACAAGGTTGACATCTACAGGTTTGACCAAACACAGAAAACCTAGAAAACCTTTTTCAGCATTGGGGTGACATTGCTGGAACTGCTTGTTTCTTTTCATGAGAACGACTCTATGAAGCGCATTGGGGTAATATTCGACGTTTCCCGGGTATTGTTCATCAGTGATTGCATGTTTTTCAGAGATCTTTATCACTCTTGGAAACGTTTAAAAGCTCATTACAAGATGAATTAGCACTTGTTGGTGAACGCGTCATTTCGCTTATGATTCAAGAGGATCCTGTACATCGACCGTCGGCAGCATCTTGTCTTACTGATACGTCACTGCCTTTTCATGGTAACGGTCTGTTTGAAAATGTAAGCCATACAAATAGATGTTGATGAACGGAAAGCACAAAATCACAAGCGAGCCAAGAATGCTACTCTGAAGCTGAAAATACTATTTGAAAAAGCGAACGACATACTCTCTGATGCCAATATCATTCCGACAACATACGAAGAAATGGTCCACGAAATTTACACGGAGCTTGATAGCTCTCGTAGATTGTTGGCCAATAGCGACAAGACGGCGGTATACACAATTCTTGAGTCCACTGTTGCCAACGCCGACGATCTACTCGCTATTTCATCCCTTGCCCCGGATATTGCTCAACAACACCGTCATTGGTATGACGTTTTCGACGGGGTAAAGGCTATGGAGACAGATCAAAGCCTAACTGCGAAAATCCTTGTCTGTGCTACTCAAGATATACGGTCGATAAAACAGCAGCTCTATGATCTACAAGCTGCTTTAGGAAATATTAGCCTCTCGACGACAGCAGGAGTGGAACTCAGAAGAAAGCTTTTGCTGAATGTGGGAAACGACATGAAAGCGTACAGCAAATTATTGAGTTGTATCGAAATTCTATTCTTCGCCCAGCAAAAGATAGACAACTTACGCGCAGAACTCCAGGAGGCGAAGGAAACGATGCGGACAAGAACACCGATACGAGCAAATACTGACACGACAGAGCTCGAGACACTCCGAATGGAACTTGCGCGCTTTCAAGACCGTTTGGATAGCTTAAGTAAAGATGCGGCATCATTTGAAGGCATTTGTTACGCCCAGATAGCAGTTATAACAGTTTTACGAACCGAAAAAAAGAAACTGCTGGAAGCCATCGAAGAATTCTTCAACCAGAAGAAGGAAGCACAACGCTTGGAAGAAGAAGAGAGAAGAATCCAGGCCGCTATGGATGATCTGGAGAACATTTTGCTAGCTGCGGAGCGAGATTTCGACCGCATGCCGATGACAAGCAGTATTTCGTTAGAGCAGTTCGGCCGAACAGTGGTTGAATCATTGTCTTGCAAAGTCTCAGATCTCCCTCAAACGGCGTCTAAAACTCTGAGTGAAAGAAGAGCTCTATTGACTCATCGCATTACAAAGCTTCAATCCAGATTGAATGACAAGATTGCTGTTGTGCGGGAGCAAGAAGCGCTGATCATTGAGGCAAACGAACGGCTAAAGGATCTTCGAGACCAAGTCGATGAGACTCTAACTAAATATGAAAATGAACTACAAGATCTGGAAATAGCTGAGGCCGACGAGGCGCTTCTTGAAGATCTCCTCGAATGCCTCCGTGACATCTCTATCGAAAATATAAATGATGCCGCTTCAATAATTCACAAAATTTCGGTTGAGGAGAATCGAGTCACCGAATTTCTCGAATCTCTTCAGATCGAAAATGCTGAAGAAAAACGGCTGAACGCATACCAAACGGCATTTGATGAGAGCTGCATTACTATCTGTTCACAAATACGCAGGCTCGATACCGCTTATCCTCTCACGAGCCAGGGCAAAGTGACTGCATTGGCGGACAGGCTGCGACAGCTTAAGTTAGGCGCGCAGACGGTTGCATGTTTTGAGGATAACACAGAATTTCATCTGGTCAAGCACAATTCAATTGGGAGAGATCAACTACTGTACGTGGAAGCTGTGGAAGGAAGGCTTGACGATCGTCGTTACGAGCTCAAGACTCGAGCCCAGTTATCGTCTCTCTTGCTTGAACTGAAGATGATCCGTAGCGAGATGCAAGTCTATATTGATGAAGTTGCTGACGAGTTGCCCGCAGAGGAATATCAGAAAATGAGACTTGAACAACTGGCGCAACTGGTTCAGCTTCACAATGCTTGTTACGAACGGCTCTCTGACATTATGCCTCCAGAAGACATCGACCGAATTTTCAAGGATTCATCGGGCGATGCAGCAAAAGTCATTGGCACGGTCTTAGATGCGCTCAGAAATGGCGAAGCAATGCTTGAAGTACTCCGGCAGAAGGTCGATGCCGGCATAAATTGGGACACACTCAACACGCTCGACGCCGCTGACAATGGGCAGTGTGAGCTGGAGTTTCGCCTCAGTGAGACTATCGAACAACTTCAGGTAAGTGCCCAGTTTCTGAACCATCAACGCTTCGCGTACGCTTCAGGTTCACCAAGAACAGTTGGCAGCTGCTCTCAACAATCGCTCTCTATGGTGAGCGAAGCAAGCTGCATAGACTGCGCTGACTGAAGTTGCTATCATTATTAAACAGAATGAATGTTTAAAAAACTCTGTTGTCTCGCGTCACACAATTCGCACAAACTAGACTCTGAGACTCCAACTCGCCTCTTTTACCCGCCTTCCCGTCTTTCCTCGCCCGCTTAGTTGCTGCCTTCTCCCCTCCGAGAGAATGTCGTACGAGGAACTTCTCCCCGTCGTCCAGACCTGGGCTCCGCGGGTCGTTGCCGCTGGCGTGGCTTTTGCTGCTGCGAGGTGAGTTTGTGTCCATTTTCAAATCGAAGTTGCTCATCGACGAAAATCATAGGAGAGTTTAGATGGTACTTCAATGGCGGCTATTTTCGCGAGAAGGTTCGAGCCGACGGCAAGGTGACTATTGTGACCGGAGCGAACACTGGCCTGGGGAAGGAGACGGCGCGACAACTGGCGAAAAGAGGAGCCAAAGTTTACCTTCTCTGCCGCTCCAAGGAGAGAACAGAGGAAGCGATCAGAGACCTCATTCAAGTTTGGGAAGTGATGAAATGGAAGTTTTGAGTTCAGGACGGTTGCCCGGTCAACAAACTCATCTTCCTTCGTCTCGATCTTGCTGACCTGGAGAGCGTTCGAAAATGTGCTCAAGAGTTTCTTGCTCGAGAGCCTCGTCTTGATATTCTTATCAACAACGCGGCTCTAAACCAACCGAAGTTTGAGTTGACAAAAGACGGCCACGAAAAAGTTTGGCAGAGCAATTATTTGGGTAAGTTTCGCTTTATTTCGAAGACGGTTCAGGCCATTTCCTGCTCACGGAACTACTTCTGCCGGCGCTGCAGAAGTCGACGGATGGTCGAGTCGTCCATGTTTCAGCCAGGCTTCATACACAGATCGACAAGCTCGATCTGGACGCACTGGACGACAAGAGATCTTTCAAGAACTTCCTCTGGTCGTACTCGCGGTCGAAGTTGGCTCAGGTGCGTGTGATTTTCAATGAGTTTCAAAGGGCTTTAAACTTGAAATTCAGAAATTTGTGGGCTGCATTCTCCTTTCTCTTCTTGATAGCAAAAGCATTTTAGATTCTGAACGCTCGGGAGCTAGCGAAGCGTCTTGCCGCTAAGGGAATCACCAACGTGACCGTCAATTCGCTGCATCCGGGAGTGATTCAGACGGAGCTGCAGCGAAACGCCTCTTGGTGGATGAAAATCATCTTGCTTGCTCTACGACCCGTGAGGTGAGTTTTTTTGGAGAAAATTGGACCGGCGATTGTGCCACAACATTGAAAGCATCTTTCAGGCTGCTCACATCAAAGACACCCGAATACGGCGTGCAGACGACCTTGCTTCTCGCCTTGAGTCAGAAACTCAACGGAGCAACAGGAAAATACTATAGAGACTGTGTGGAGGATAGCATCTCGAAGTTGGCTCAAGACGATCGACTTGCCAAGGACCTCTACGACATCAGTGCGAAGCAAGTCGGCATTTGATGTCACTTCAGGCTAAAGACTGAATAAACCAATCCAGCCATGAAACCTCACTCGGACACTTTTCAGATTTTCAAACGCTTGTTAATTAGCAGCAGCGCAACAAGCAAGACCGCTTGAGACTAACAAAGTTTGTAATGTTTTAGTCGGCAATGTGAAGGCAAGACTACGAAATCTTGAAGGCTGCAGATTTAGTTCCGGCTGTGGTGGGAAAGCGTATTTCGGTTTGAGGACTCGACGGAAAGCGAGAGCGGCTCGTGAGTGGCTGGTCTTGGTGGTGCTGTCTCATTGCTGGAAAGCTTGAGGAAGATGAAGATTTGCGCACGAGTGAGACGAGCCCATTGAAGCAGCGTTCGCCGATAGGGCTTTGTAACAGTTAAAGCGAGAATATTCGTTAACGGCGAATGAAACGACATCAATAATATGGCCACATGTGCAAATGCTGAAGTTTGTGGAAATTAAAGAATTTTGTAAAACAACAAACGTTGATTATCGATTTTGAAGGTGAGTATGGCCACCATGCCGAGGAAGGGAAGACCGAGAACGGCAAGCGGCAGCATTACCTGGAAGTTCAATTTTTAACAAAAAAGTTTTAGACAAAAAATACAATACAAAAAATACAAAAATTTCCAAATATTGTAATTCAAAAGGTGATCTTTTGCAAGCTTTATTGCACTGAAGATCAAGTTTTAGGGGAACTTCTCACAAGTCCGAATAAAAGATCAACAAAAAACACCTGTATCATGAGAGCTTGTAGAAAATGCATCTGGATGCTTCGAGTGCGAGCATTAAGGGAGCCCGACATTGCGCGAAGTGCGTTGATGCTGAAAAAGCTCTGTGACTAACCCGAAGCGTTTTACGTGGATAGGACGTAGAAGCCGTTAATCGAATCTGTGACCAACATGACGGCAAAGGAGAAGTAGACTCCGATAAATGGGACGGGGTCCACGTTCCATGTGAAGAAGCCCACGGACGGCACTTGACACAGTGATAAGGCAACGGTGTCATTAAGCTAAAATGCAAAAAAAATGGTTTTCTAAAGATTTTTCAACACAATACCTTGACAAAGTGTTGTTTGTAGTCTTCGATCGAAGGTTTTGTGAAAAAAGCGATGCAAGGCCCAATGAGAGCAAAGAAATAAACAAGGGCGATGACGCGAATATGGCCACGACGTCCAAGTTGAAGGTGTGAGCCCGGCATTTGGGCAACCTAATTGATGTATTTAATTATTTAAGGATGCGTTGCACCTGAAATCGCCAGTAAAAGCTGAGATGGATACTGGCGCTCATTGCAAGAATCATCCAAAAAAGTATGATCTGAAAGACATTGCACTTTTACTTCAAAGAAAAAACCGTTTGATAACGCATATCCATGTGAAAAAACTGCCAGAGAAGTCCCGTAGTGTATCCGGCTTCGTAAGGAAATAACATTACCGGAGCCATAAGAATTGAAACATAGATGTCACAGGCGAAGCTGGTGAACTAAAGTTCAAAAGTTTTAGCTTACTTCTAAAGTTACCAAATAGTTGAGCAGAAACCAGCGATACGTACGCATTTCGCCGGAATGATTGAGGACCATGTAGAACGTCAGCGTACTGAGTGGAATGGAAAAACAGGCAAGAATCTTTGGGATGAGTCGCAAATACTCGGGCTCTTCGACCGATACGTGAAACACCATTTTGATCTGAAAAAATATGTCAATTAAGGGGGCGGGGGAATAGAAGAAGAAGGGAGGGAGAAGTATTATTTGTCCTCTGAAATGAAGGTTCAGAAAAAGCAATTTCCTAGTTAACGCGAGCGCAGTTTCGAGAAAAAGGCGTCTGAAACTCGAAAAGCGACATCACTGATGGACACCAAATCTTGCGCTCCTCTACCACTGGTAAAGAGGGAGAAGCGCATGAAATATTTATCGTCTGTCTCGTGATACTCTGAAGTTTTGTGACACCTGGCACCTGGCCGATGCTTTGAATTAAGAAGAGCGTACCGAGAAGTGGAAAAGAAGTTGAGTGACGCTTGAATTGCGTTCAATGAAACGAGCCGTTTAATTTTATTCAATGAAGCAGCAGTAACAGCTTTTTGGTCGTCTGTATCGACAAGCACCATGATGACCGTTTTTGCATTTCAAGTATCGAAATGTCTAATTCACCGTGTCGAAACTAGCTAGAGTGTCTCGAACGTTTAGGACGACGATGTGCTCTGACTTGCGACATTTACCGTGCGAAACAGAAAGTCGATGAAGGAAGTGAAGTCTGAGTTTTGCCTCGGTTTTTTTGACTTTCACCTGTGACTTTTTGGTTGGGGCCCGTTGACATCTTTTTTACCGGGTTAAACTGCTACACTTACTTGTGTCACTTTTGTTTATGTTACTTGCGGAATGAAGAGCCGACGACACAGAGAACAACTAAAAACAATACAATCAGTACTATGACGAAAACTAGAGGATGAAAGTAGAGGAAAATGCTTCCACCCGAAAGTGCAAAGAGAGCGGCACCCCCAATGCCATAGATTGGTTCCATCAGATAAACGCTTATTCCTATGAAAGGGATCAGACCGGGGACGCCAACAAAAAGCCAAACTTTGTAAGCCGCTGCTAGGTCGACGAAAGAGATAAAATAGTAAACTCCGTAGATCAAAGACCCAAGAAGGATAATAATGAAGGCAAGGGCGAGTATGAAAGCAATAACAAGGGGAGCGCCTTGAAGCTTGCTGAAAATGTCACGGTCCTCTTCCTCCGTGTTTTCACTTGAGAGTTGTTGATATTGGTACAATCTTGGTGGAATTGTATTGGAGTTGGTTGTTGGAGCTACTGGAGCTTGTCGTGCATCGATGACAACAGCATGTTGTGGGTTAAGGCAGCCGCATGGGATCCGTGGTTGTGTTGGAACAGGACGATTGTAGCCGGCCTGGTCTTGGAGTGTGTGCCAGCCTTGATGAAGTCGGGGCTGGTCTTCATCATGGTTGGTTCTTCGAGTAGACGCTTCGGATAGTGATCTTGTCGATTGATGATGCGGTCGTGTCAAATCCTGAAATGAAGGAAGTCCAGGAATAAGTGGTCTGCTACCGACTCGCTGTCCATGATCTGGCCATTTGTGATTGATTTTAACTGGTCGATACTGCTGCTCGTAGCGTCGATGTTGACTGTGGTGTCGAGGATTTTGCGAAGTGCCATTTCGACGAGCTGAATCGCGTCGACGTTGCGAACCTGACGGTATCGCACGATTTCCAGTTCTTAATTGACTGTCGTCAGCAGCTCGGGCCGGAACTGCATGAGGAGCGATAGCTGTAGGGTCAAGGACTTGATGAAGCGGTGCATGAGCTGCAGGAATTTGCTTTCGAAGCGCTTCGCATATCGCTGAAAGACACTTGAGTTAAATTTGCGTGATTAAAATATGAACCGACTTTCGAGCTGATAATTGACAGCCGTCAAGCCGTTGACGATTGGAGAAACCTGTCGGCATATTGCACATACGGCGGAAAATGTCTGGAAATAATCGTTTTCAAAGAAAAAAGTTTAGGAGCTGTATAAAAGTCGACGAAAACAAATGAACTCACATTGGGATCGGGCGGAACTGGTTGGCGAAGCTGGCGAAGACATTCAGTGCAAACTGAATGACCACAAGCCAGCGTGTGCGGACGTCTACGTGGTGTTTCTGAAGCTCTGGCTTTGAGAATCGAAGTAAAAGGCTCACCGTAAAATCTCAAACAAATAGGACATTCACAGATTGAGCGCAATTCACCGGGGTCACCAGCCGCCATGCTAATTCTGCAGATAAAATTTGTGAGAGAAACTTTATTGAAGAAGCAAACAATGAAAGAAACGAGAATTTCTGTTTTTCGTAAGCGAGCAGACATCAAACTATGAAATGCGATTCTAGTTCACAGAGAGCGGCAGACAACATGATCAGAGTCAGAGACGCAGATGATGTCGACTAGAAACCTTTTGTTCATCAATCAATGTCAATCGATGTTTTGGGGCGTTTCTCATCTGTTATCATCCGCCGAATCTAGCGCGCAACAGCAACAAATGCAAGTACATGGAGCAATGAGAAATAGCATCAGAATGGTGCCGATAACAGGATGAAAGTAAATGAAAATTATTGCACCAGGCCAAGGAAAGAACGCTGTTCCTAAAGCGAAAAGTGACAATTTTTCTTTAGACGCAGCATAGACCACCCAAAACACATAAAAAGGTATTCCCAAGCAAAGCCAGACTTTGTAGGCGACATGGAAATCTGAATCCAGAACAAATTGCCAAATGTAGTAAACTAGCGAACCAAGAATGACCAGAGTAAAAAGTAAAGTCATAAGGTAGAGACAATAATTGCAAAAATTTCTAGCTTACTGCGTCCAGAGAGTTTCGGAAAACAGCAAAGCGATTGCAGCGGATTCGATGCCGGATGTAAATCCTCATCAAGCTCAATTCCTTGGTCTGCTGACGAGAGGGGAGCCATGGCTGCTTCTGTTTGCATCGAAGTTGCTTGGCCGCGCGTAGTGCCGTATCGGTTTGGCGTAAAATTTTGAGTTGAAGACAATTGTGCTGTTGGGTGTTCCTCAGGTGGAGCCGATGGTTCCAGAATCGGTACTCGGGTCTCGTTCTGTTCTGCAATATTGCATCTTGTATTTCCTGTTGAGAAATGTGGATTTCGCGAATGCTGCCGAGCCACATGAACACTTGGAAGCTGTTGTCGATGTTGTTCGGCCAATGCTGCAGTTCGTCATTATGCTTGTAATTTCTTTCCCCAACCTTCAAGTTCGTAGTTAATTGAAGGCAGATTTTGAACCCGAGAAAGCTGGCGACATTCAGGGCATGCAATGAAGAAAATCTGAAAGCCATGGCCTTGCTTGTTTGACGCATGAAATGTACGAAACCTGTGGATCCTCCGTAGGTTTTCTAAGAAGCGACATGCATTTTGTGCAGAAAGTGTGTCCGCAAGCCAACACTCGTGGGCGCCTACTCGACAATCCTGAGGGAAAAGTAACTTTAAAAAAATGAACTCACGATATGAGTTAGCGCAGATTGAACACTCGTAGCTAGATGACTGAGTGTGTGTTGACATTAATTAATTCCCCCGAAAACCCTCCTTGAAAGATAAAGCGAAGCTAGGCGGTTGCGCTTGGAGAGAAAGGGTCAATTTAAAAATCAATGAAGACCCTTCGATTCTTATCAGTGCCGGCAGTCTTCATGCGCGTGCCCAAAAATGATGTCGAAAGGAGAAATGTCAGGCGACGACCTTTAGATTCTAGCTCAGCATGTGCACTCACAACCGGAGTCTTTGGGAAACCGACACTCGTTAACAGCATGTGATTGCAGAAGCTGTAAGTATCTTGAGTTGGGTTCATAGATTTCGCCGCTTTTCATACGATGTCATGAAGCAGTACACAGTATCTTTTTTGCCTGTAGCGAGAAATGCCGCTGGCGAACAATTTTATTCAAACCATTCAACGTCTCATAACGCTTTATTCGTCAAGCATGCTTGAAACGTTTTCATACTAAATAGATTGTCACGAAAGTTTGACATTTATTGTATTTGCTCAATCACATTGCTGTTATGTCTATTTATGGCTGACAAAGATTTTCGACGATTAAAAGAATCATTGGACAACAGAAATAAGTAGCTTGCAAAGCTTACGAAAGTATTCTACTACTACTCCAAGGATCAAAACTTGCTGCCACGCGCATGCAGTAGTTTCTTACACTTCGCCGTAATCACTTCCGCTCTCTCGCTTTTTGAAGCATGCCATCTAGATGCAGCAAATAGCAACGCCAATCACAATGCCGGAAATACCGAGAGCTTTCAACGCAGCCGCGTTGGTCTGGTAAAAGTTACCCACATAGGCAAGAACCCCAAGTATCACAACAGCGACCACTACTCCAAAGATTTTTTGGGCTTCACGGGTTGCGCGAGCATCGGCTGCTAAATTCAACACACGAGCTTCGACATCTTCAAGCTGTTCCTCCGAGTACTATCCCCAAGAGGTTCTCGGTCGAATGCTATTTAGCTCCTCAATCTGTGTGCGGATGTCGGGGTTGTCGTCCGTTGTCATTTTTCCTCACCCGTTAGCCACGCTCGTTTGCTGAAAGATTGAGGTTATATCACAGATCAAAACACGTAAAATTATTAGTAGTTTGCAACTCACTATCAACCCACACTAGCAAGGTTGAAAAACCACGAGGTCAACCAAAACGAGAGCCGGTGCGCACCGTCTGGATTGAGCTGAGCGTGAGGGTAAAAAGTGCAACGGTTTTCTGTCTGACTGAAAATTTTGAGGTCTCAGATTCCTGTTGCCATAAAAGTGCTCTAACACTACCAGGCTCACGACCTTGACTGTCGAGCTTTCCACGAGCAACTCCTCCCCCCTCCTTCCTGCCCCCACCTCCAAAGTGAGGCCCATTCGTGAGCGATGGATCAGAGATAAAGAGCCCACCACTTACTTACAAAACCGGCGTTTCACCTTCGTTTGAGCCTTGTCGATTCAGATGAATATCCGGAAGCTTTATTTGAAGCCGGCTACTTGGCTTGGCGAACGAAGTAGAGTATGTAGTTCCGCAGGGTCCGTCTTCTTAGAGCTTTTTCTGGAAGCACGTGACAGAGATAAGGTCTCATGACTGGTGGCTCCACCTTGGAAAACAACCTAATTTTGTAAGCTCTTGTTAAATGAATGTTATTGTACAATGCATAAGGGAACGTGGAAAAGGATAAATCGATTTTGACATTTGTTTTTGTACAACCCATTACACTTTGGCCCTCGTACAAACAAATAGCAATACAAAATAAGAGTTACGCCATCGCCCTGGGTGCTGTTTCCATTTCGCAGCGCAAGCAACGGCCACATCGATTTATTATATTTTCTTTTTGGAGTGCACGGCGGATTAACGTGAATTATTCGCAAGCAATACAGCAACAGACACACGTCCATGGTACAATGAGAAGCACCGCCAGGATGGAGCCAATGATAGGATGAAAGTAAATTAAAGTAATTGCCCCAGGCCAAGGAAACAAAGCTGTTCCTAGAAAAAAGCACCAGACATTTTTTGCGCAATTAGATGCGGAATATATCGCCGAAAGAAAATAGCACGGTAGTCCAACAAGAAGCCAGACTTTGTAAGCTACATGGAAGTCTAAAAATACGGCAAGACGCCAGACCCCATAATATAGAAAGCCAATTAGGAGCATTGAATTGTACTCCGACGCTGAAGATTCTTCCAGTGGAGTAATTGGTTTCAGAGACTGCGACTCCCCATCAAATACGTCATCAACTTGTTGTGAACTTCCAGCGGTGAATTCGGGATTTTGAGGCGGTTGACGAGCGGCGTGAACGGCTGGAAGATTTTGTTGACGCCTACCAGACAAAGCTAAACGCATGTGTTCAGTTTTGCTTTCTACCAAACCTTCTAGCTGATAGTTGATTGGAGGTTTGATTTTGCACTTTGGATACCTGACGGCATTCCGGGCATGAAATGAGGAAGATCTAAAGAGTCTGTTGCTTTTGGAAGTGAAAACTTGCCTCTGGATCCTCCGTGGGCTTTCTTAGAAGGGAGATGCATTTGGTGCAAAAACTGTGCCCGCAGGCCAACACTCGAGGGCGTCTATTCGATTCTAAAACAAAACAAATATTTCTATCTCGATAGAGGCCCAAAGGGGGAAGTTTCCTTTGGTTCAGATGAGAGAAAAGAGCGTGAAATTCTGCCTCGAAGTTCCCTTTGAACGACCAAAGGAAACTTCACCTTTTGAGAAGAGGGCTAGAGAAAAGGCGAAGTTTCCTTTGGTCGTTCAAAGGGAACTTCGAGGCTGAATTTCACGCTCTTTTCTCTCATCTGAACCAAAGGAAACTTCCCCCTTTTCTCGCCCTTTGGGCCTCTATCGAGATAGAAATTGCACGGACTTTTCTCTAACTGAACCACTCTAGCGGCAAGCCAGAGAAAAGTTGACAGTTTCTAGGTGGCTTTTGTTCTAGAACGCTCTCGAAGCTTCTAGAGGATTCTAGAAGCCCTTTCTGTAGTGTGGCCTTAGTGGTTGCCCTATAGTGGATATTGATGTTTGAATGCGGCGGGAGGTAGTACTGAGGTGCTTCGGACCAACCTTCTAGAACCTTCTGCGTGACATACAAACAAACAAACATACATACATATCAGAAAAATTTGAGAACTCTGAAAACTTCCAGATCTTAGCCAGGATTTCACCTTTTTCTGAGATTTAAAAACTGGCATGTAGAGGGAGTAGTCGCATTGGCGATGCGCTTTAGAACGGCTCAAAAGGTTGCTTGTATCGCCAGAACTGAAAGTTTTCAGATCTGAGGGAGAGTAAAAGGGCCCGACCAAAGGAAACTTCCCCCGGCGCTTCGCGCCGGAGGCGATTGCGATCAGTGTGAACTCACGATATGAGTTGGCACAAATCGAGCAGTCGTAGCTTGCGCGCTGCTCGTCGTTGGGCATTTTATTAAATATTCTCGAGAAAAATAGTTTGAAGAGGACGTGGAAGAATGCAGGAGCTGATTAGAGAAAGAGTCTAATTGAAAAATCAATGGACCCCTTCAAACCTTATCGGTGTCGTCGTGTCTATGCCTGAAAAGCTAGTGAGGGGGGAAGAAGGTCAGCTGTCGATTTTTGGTCGCATGTGCATGCCGCAAAACCTTTAGGAAACAGAATCGGCAGCATGTTTCGATTAGTTGGAAATATTGTACAATAGTTAGAACTGTTGGTTTGAAGCTTCATTGCATCATTTCATTCGTAATCGTTCGACTATTAAAGTACGATTTCAATTCTGTCTTTATTCAACAGCAAGTCGTGGACTAATGGAAAATAATGGCACTACTCTTCCACAAGGCAGAAATGAAACATCTTCAAAAGCACAAGTTTTCACATATGCACATTCAGCAAGTAGCAAACGATGCACCGCCTACGGCTAATTGTAAGAAATGTTTATTCTTTGCAGCGCCTTGAAAATACGCGATAATGAAGGAAACGGGAACGTGTTTTAAAATAATTCGTCCTGCACAAAAATATGGCGCAATGGAAAGTTACGCTCTAAACCAAGAAAGCATGTTAGGATACTTATAGTAGCAATAGCCAGCCAAAGCTCCGATTAAAATTACAACAAGTATAAACTGAACGGGATACAACACAATAGTGATCAGAATTAAAATGACGAGAATTCCTATGGCTCCACCTGCGGCCGCAACTACTTTTTTCGTACGCCAACTGACTATTGCAAGAGCTAAAACAATTGGCCCACCAAAGAACACCAAGAACCTATAGGGTAGACGAAATTTGGCGAGTTTAACAAAGACGAGGTAGCCATAAAAACCAAACGAAATACTAACCACTCCGATAACTATGAGGGCGCAGCAACAAAGAAAAACGTAGAAGGCAGCGTCGTCTTCGCTACCTCCCAGAGGTTGTATTCTAACTCGTGCTTGCGTTGTTGTTTGACTGCTTGTAGCTATTGACTGATGACTGCTTTCCGTGGCTTGTTCAACAGGAATGACCGGCTCAAGGGCGCGATGAAGTGGCACGTGAATTGCCGGAAGAAGGCCTCGCGAACCTTCGGATATTTCTAGAAATTATCTCACAAATTTATCACAACTGCAATATAAGCTGAACCTAGGAGCTGAAAATTTATCACCGGCAAGAGGCTATGGACATGAAAGACTTCTCGACATGCTGGGCATTCAAACGAGTACAACTAAATAATGATTATCTCTTAAGAAAAAGCACAAACATCGGGATGATCTGTCGAGCTTCGTATTCGCTGAAGGCACTGAGAACAAAATGTGTGACGGCAAGGAAAAATATGCGGGCGCCGATTCGGTGACTCTAAAATGTGGAAAGCGCGAAGATAAAAACCTTTCAACAACTCACGATATATTTCATTACAAATTGGGCAGTCGAAGTTGGAGTCGATGTGGATTCTGTTTGACATGGATTGCCTCCAATTAACGACTTTTAAGGTTTTTCGAGACCTGCCACGGAATGGTTTGTTTTTGGCTTTAAAACAATCCACACTTGTTGCGTGAAACAAAAGCTGAAGAGAAACTGACGATGGGAAAGAGCTGACCGAAAAGTCATTATTGAGTGATCGAGAAAGAGTGATAACGACAGGTTTCTTACTCCTGTCGTCGATAAAAACATCATTAACCTGTGCATGCTATAGACTGGTCAAATACTTAGAAATTGCCCCCCCCCCCGCGGTATAGCCAATAAGCACACACCCTTTTGATTGCTGATTTTGAAAAGATATGACGAAATTTACAAAAAAAAAGTGGTCACAAGACACCAGCCGAGAGCTCATTTGTGAGTATGGCCGCGATAAGACGCGGCACTTGCGACTCGCTGACTCACTCAGGCGTCAACTAGCGATCCATTGTTCCAGTCAGCGTCAAAACTTTGCGAAAGCCAAATAGAAATCACGGATCAACGTCGAAGTCAAGAGGACGTTCAAATTTATTCAATGACACTCATACATTGCATGTACTAGCACAACTTTCAGAAAACACAAAAATCATAGTTTCGCCTCCGCATTGTGTCCATTTCGCTTGGCCAGCAACGCTTTCAACGATTTTCTGTCGATTTTACCAGTCGGGGTGTATGGCAGTGAGGGCACGAAGTCATAGCCGGCTGGTAGTTTGAACGATGTGAGCCGTTCTGAAACAAAGATTCAGGCAAGACGAAAAACCTGACCAGCAAGGAAAGGTCGAATGCGGTTCTCGGAGGCGCCGGCAGACTTGGGAACGACAAAGGCCCATGGAAGTTCGAAGATGCCAAGGATTGTGCCGACGACGGCCGCCTCGGCCACATCCTCGCAGTCGTGAAGGACGGACTCGACTTCCGAGGGTGAGACCTGAAACGGTCGTTGGCGAATGTAGATCTGTTTCGATGGTTGACCAAAATCGTTGAAATTTGTCTCGAGTATTAGTTTCAGGCGCCAGACCATTTTTAGACATTCGTCATTTTTTACAGTCACTGCGTTTTAACGTTTGCTCATTCTACAATATGAAGGACGTGCGCAAGGCTAGGCTTAAGTATAATACAAAGATAACCAACCTGAAAGCCCTTGACTTTGATCACGTCCTTCTCACGATCGACGATGAAGATACAGCCGTGCTCGTCGATTCGACCGAGATCGCCTAAAATGAAGGACTCGTCACTGTGCCGCATTAATGGCAAATTTTTTCGAAAGAAAAACATTCCAGCTGAAACTCACCGGTCATGAAGAATCCGTCCTCGTCGAAGGAGGCGCGGTTCACCTCGGGCAGGTTACGGTAGCCGCTGAACATGGTCGGCGTTCGAATTGCGATCTCTCCCACTTCATTCACGCCGCACTCGCCGCCGTCCGTCTTCACCAACTGAAAAAAAGTTATTGCTTTCTGTGAGATGAGAGACGTCTTCAATGGCAAACATGCCGTCAAGTTTCTTACACAAAACATCTAAAACTTTGGTATTTCTCTTTCTCGTTTGCATTCTCTCGTTCCTACTCGAGGCTCTTAATACCCTTATGAAACATCTCTTCAAATGCCGATGCACAGAAACATAAGATATTCCCAGCCTTTAGCTGTACGTTGGGCATGAGGAGGCCGACACTGCCGTCGCAGCACTTCTTCTTTCCGCCTGGCGGGTGGCAAATCATTACCGGCACTTCAGTCTTCGCGTAGTCTAAAGACTCGTTACAGTAACCTCGACTCACTAAGAATCTTCTTCGCCGAGGGGATCAGCGCAACAACTTGAGGCCAGATGCTCGCGGGCACGGCCGACGACTGCGACTGCACTTCGGTGAGTGTCGAGAGGTCGTAACGACGGGTGAGAGGCGACTTGGCGAGCGAGATGAAGACAGGCGGCGCAGCCTTGAGGACCGTGATCTGAAACAAAGGTGGCTTTGAAAGTTTCCTTATTAGTACTGTAGAAGTAGCAGAATCGAAAACTGTTCAGAGGAGACACTAGTTTGAAATAAAGGTCGCTCCTATTTTATTCCAAGGAAACACACTCACCTTGAACTCTTGAATGTGCCGAAGCACCGTCTCCAGATGAAACTTGTGGAAGACGATTTGAGTGAAGCCAGCAGGAACGCCGATGTTTGCACTGAATTCTCGCCTGACTGTAGGAGAAGATTCTCACTTTCCCATGCCGGCTTGGTGGAACATCGGAAAGAGCAAGAGGACGTGTTTGCGAGGTGGAAGAGTCGTCGAGGGAGCCGTGGAGAGACCTTCGCAACTGAAATGAGGAATTGATCGCCCCGTGAATTGAGCTTGAAAAACGGTAGAGCATTTCAACTTACGATGAAACCTAAAGACTTTCTGATAACACAATTGTCAACAACGGAAGTCAATACGATAGCATCGAAGATGCGGTGTGGGACGAGATCGAAGCAAAAGGGAACTCACTTGTTCATATGCCGCGCCACAGCCAAGGCGCTGAAAATACAACGATGCGAGATGAGGACGCCCTTCGGTTTTCCACTCGTGCCACTTGTGTAAAGAATCTGGAAGCAGTGAGATATGCTTCCATTAGATTGAAAATAACAAGGCTTCAATAGAAAACGATTCTTTCGTGATCCGGCGAAGAATAAAACGAAAGCTTCAACATACCCGGACGACGTTCTCCGGCAGGATCTGCACGGCTTTCAGTCTCTCGCAATCTACAGTTGTCAAAAGAAGGTCCCTTTCGTAAGAAATCACGCCTCTGGGAAGAACGCCGTGACCGTCCAGGCAAACAATCAGCTGCAAGAAAAAGAATGGCGCGGCGGCGAGTCTTTCCGCTTGAAACTCACATCGGGATATTGAAATCCTTGAGAAATCAAGAAAGAAGCAACACGACGAATGGAGTCGGCTAGTTGGCCGAAGGTCAGACGACTCGCCGAATCGACGGAGTCCATCTGAAATCCGTTGCCCAAGTCATCGGAATTCTTGATTTGATTACTATGCTTTCAAGAGAAGACAGTGAAACTCACGAAGGCGATACGTTCCGGGTCGAGGCTGTGGGTGCGGTCGGCGGCCTCGACCATCGCGTCGACCGTCGGCTGGAAGGGCACCGCCGGCATGTCTGGATAGGGCGAGCGGAAGACCATGGAGAGAAACGAAGGCAAATCTGAAAACAATGCCGTGGCTACGGATTACTGTTGGCGAAAAAAGCATCAATTACTCATTTTAGGAAACATGAACGGTCAAATCGAAATCTTTTAAAGTTTTTTTTCAAAGGCGCAAACTTGGAATTCACGCAAGTAAGTAATTTTTCATTCGTGGACGCTCTGAAACTAACCCCAATCCACTATCTCGAGGTTCAAGTCAACCATCTCAAGACCCTCATGCCTACAGTAACCAAAGAAGTGACGAGAGAAGGAGAGAGCGACCGCCTCCCAGGGCACCAACAAACGCTTCTGCGACGTGGGTTGCGCTGAACCTCTATCAGATACAGTTTTGGAAGTTGACCCTCTTCCCCCATTCTAGCCTGGCTTTTGAAACTTCCTAAAAGGCTATGGCGAGGGGCTAGTTTGCCCCTCGACCAACTTCATCGGGAGAAAGTATTATCACACAGCGAGCACAAGTGCATCTCCCCTTGCAAAGTTTGAAAAACGAAGTGTGCCTTGTGACAACACCTCGACGGGTACTGGTTGTATTGAGTGAACCTAAAGTCTGTAAGCGTTTTGCTTACTTGTGCTTCACGTTGCACACTTACTGTTGTAGAAGTCACTTATGGACTGTGAGTTTGGGTGTGAAGGGAAAAAAGTTTGACCATTTTAGAAAGTGCGTTTCTCTTCATTAACTTCTTGTAAATGTCTTAACAGGACGCTGATCGAGCCCTGTGCCTCACTGTTTCCTTCTTCTTCTCTTTCCAATATTATTTTCATCAGCGAACTGAACATTAAACTCTTGAATTCACCCTTTAGAGTCCCCGTCTTCCAGCTGCTCGGTCTCCCATTCAGGTCTGCTCTCTCACGTGAACGAGCGCGTACGCATAGACAGGCCGTCCCCTTCTCTCTCATCCTTTCTCTTCCTTCTTATGCTTTTATGTCCGGACGTGGTGGGAAGGGGGAAGGCATCGAGCCTGCATTCTGGGACTTCCTGGTGAAAAACAGGAGACCGACCTGGAGAGAGAGAAGACCTGTGCGATAAGGTGGACACACTCGGATCCCGGAATCGCCTTGGCGAAGGCACAATAAACAAGTCTTCTGGCTTACACCTGAGATTCCAGGGAGAACCTCCGGAAAATCGTGTGATTAGAGCGAATCAGCAGTTAGAAAGTTTAGAAACAATTGAAACGAGTCTGTTCTCACCGGCAAAGCTGATGATGTCGAGTCATATTGTTGGGAGAAAATGAGATGAACTTACGCAATGCTAATGAAACTTCGCGAGAAGTTAAGTTGTTCATTGAACAGACTGCAATCGGAATCTCGATGAAGAAGATCAGAACAGTCGCTCACTTCAAAGATGCATAACAATTGATTGTGAGATCCATTAGAGGAGCGTGGATCTCCTTTGATCTTTTCGTCACTCAGAAAAGTGCACTTCTTGACCAGCGACAGTGCCCTCTGGACTTTTCTCATGAGCGATCGCCGTGTGCTTCCTGGTAGACGCGTTTATGGCCCGCTGGTAAACTGTGATCTTGATGAGGAAGTGCTGGGGAGAAGCATTTACTGTTTCAACGGAAAGAGGGAAACAAGACGAGCCGTCGAAGATTATAAAACTGGAAAGAGTCCTTCTTTTGGTCTGTGAAGTGTGATCAGGAGTTCGATTGCCCTTTACGCCTTTCTTCATTTCCTTCCTTCCTTATCGAGCCAATGTCAAAGGAAAAAATACGAGCTTCTGGAAGTTTTGATGAGTTGAATGTGTATCAAGGTAAGGGGCCCTGTCCTTTATCGACATATTGACGTGCAGGAATGGCCTTCAAATGTTTATTCCATAAGACTTGGGGGCCATGGGTCTGACGCCAGCCTCGCCAGGCTCTCAGTACCGCACTCTGAGAGGAAGTCGATAGAAAAGGGGAGGGGAAGCGTGTGGCACGAAGAAAGGTTGATTTCGCGATCGCTTCTTGGTTCGTTCTAAAGGCCAGTCCGGAAGTCGCAGAGAGGACGGTAGACCAAATCGTAGCACCACCGTCCATGAAGACTCTAGTAGAAGGCGAGTAGAGGGCAACTAACATTCGTACGTATGCCGCTTCGACCGGTTTCATGCTTGTCCTCTTGAGAAGCAACTCCTTCTTCTGGAATACTGTCGTCTACTTTGGCTCGGCCTAGCAGCAGAAGAGCGAGCAGAAGGAAAGGCAGCTTGAAGCAGCGAGTCCCAACGCGAGGCAGCCACAGCGATAGGCGAGCCGGTGCTACACTCGCTGGTTCCTCATCCATCATCTCTTCCTCCTTCTCGAATTCGTTTTCGTCAAACGGTTCACCAATCTTTGCGTTCCGTGAAACAGAGTGCGCATCGGCTCTCGGAAACTGTAGGCGGCCTACTGGAAGAACTTCTATCTTTGGTTGTCGGCATCGATTCCCTCTTGGAAGCAACGCGCACTCGGTGAGTACAGGTCTTGGTCTCGGCTTGATGAGTCCCTGCCCGAACTCTTCACCGTCCGCCTCGAACATGGACTCCGCCTTCATCGGCCCCGGCTCGGTGTGTCCCTGCCCGGACTCCTTGCCATTCGGCTGAAAAACGGGATCCGTCTTCGGTTCGTCGACTGGTTTCTCTCGTTCGCGTGTTTCTTCTCGTGGGAAATTACTTTTGCTGGCCATCGAAGACACTTGGGCTGTCAACAGCGTTACTACTTGGGTCAGCATTCGTAGTTCGTCCCTATGCGCGCTGCAGGCCTCGTCGCGTTTCTTGTCCTTTGTATCTTGAGGAAGGTGAAGACGTTCGCACGGGTGAGACGAGCCCACTGAAGCAGTGCCCTCCTATAGGGATTCGTAACAGTTAAAGCGAGAATATTCGTTAACGGCGAATGAAACGACATCAATAATATGGTCACATGTGCAAATGCTGAAGTTTGTGCAAATTAAATAAAGTCTTAAAACAGCAAACCTTGATTGTCGATTTTGAAGGTGAGTATGGCGACCATGCCGAGGAAGGGAAGACCGAGAACAGCAAGTGGCAGCATTACCTGGAAGGTCGCTGCAATTTTTGAGATCGTAAAAAATTTTTAAATTTGGAGAAATGATCTCTAGATCAGCTTTAATGCGTAAAAGATCAAAAGTTTTTAGGTGTACTCTAAGTCCGACCGCACAATTCTTTGAAGCAACACAAAAAATCACCTGTATCATGAGAGCTTGCAGAAAATGCATCTGGATACTTCGTGTTCGAGCATTAAGTGATCCCGACATTGCGCGAAGTGCGTTCATACTGAAACAGTTTTGCTCTCTTCACTAAACGAAGCATTTTACGTGGATAGGACGTAAAAGCCACTAATCGAATCTGTGACGAAAATGACGACAAGGGAGAAATAAACTGCGATAAAAGGCACCGGGTCCACGTCCCATGTGAAGAAGCCCACGGACGGCACTTGGAAAAGCGATAAGGCAACCGTGTCGTTGAGCTAAAAACCGGAAAACGGCTTTTTAAAGACTTTTCATCATAAGAACCTTGACAAAGTGCTGTTTGTAGTCTTCGACAGTGGTCTTGGTAAAAAACGCTATACAAGGCCCGATAAAGGCGAAGAAATACACAAGGACGATGACGCGAATATGGCCACGACGTCCAAGTTGAAGGTGTGAGCCTGGCATTTGGGCAACCTAAATGAGCGATTTAATTATTTAAGTATGCCTAGCACCTGAAATCGCCAGTAAAAGCTGAGGTGGATACTGGCGCTCATTGCAAGAATCATCCAGAAGAATATGATCTGAAAGACCGATACTTTTGCTTCAAAGAAAAAATAACCGCTTGATAACGCATATCCGTATGAAAAAACTGCCAGAGAAGTCCCGTAGTGTAGCCGGCCTCGTAAGGAAGTAACATGACCGGTGCCATAAGAATTGAAACATAGATGTCACAGGCGAAGCTTGTAAACTCAAGTTCAAAAGTTTTATCTTAGTCTTAAAGTTACCAAATAGTTGAGCAGAAACCATCTATACGTGCGCATTTCCCCCGAATGATTGAAGACCATATAAAAAGTCAGCGTACTTAGTGGAATGGAAAAACAGGCAAGAATCTTCGGGATGAGTCTCAAATATTCGGGCTCTTCGACAGACACGTGAAACACCATTTTGATCTGAAAAGTGGGCGACTTAAGGCGATGGGAGAATAGACGATGCCGTAGATCTCAAAAATGAAGTCAGATTTGACCGATGACGTCATCCAAGAAAGTTACCGCACCTCTCGAAAAGTCGACTTCTCAGGATTTGCTCGAAAGTCTGAAAATAATGTACCGAAAGATTAAGCAGTTCATGGCGAGTCGAATGGTATACAGAGCTCGGTATTTTTGAGTTCACTCATGCAACAAAGGATCATTTGTAGTCGAGAAGGGGATGCGGTAAAACTCGGACAATCTTGGTAAAACTCGGACAGACAATGAACCTCTCAGGCTCGAAACCAACAAGCCATTAGATTTTTGTCCGCTTTGAAATCCATCAAAGAAAATAAAGGCCGATGTCAGGGGTTGTAGGTGAAGGACGCATAGGTCTTTCTTGGACAGGGATTGCCAGCCTAAAGCTCTGGCCAGCTCAAGTAGGGAACCCGGGTTGGACTTGGAGCGTGGCAAGATGCCAGCATATTGTTGGTTGGCCCGAATCAATCCTTTCCCAGGTCTCGCTAGTTTCTTGGTTAACGCGAGTGCAGTTTCAAGAAAACGAGGCCGCTGAAACTCGAAAAGCGACATCACTCTTATGGGTCTCAAATCTTGCGCTCCTCTCCCACCGGTAAGGGGGAGAAGAACATGAAATATTTATCGTCTGTCTCGTGATACTCTGAAGTTTTATGAGATATAAAACTTCAGAGTATCACCTGCGTCGAGGCTCTAAGACATAAAGAAAGAATAAGAGAAAGTGAAGGGGAGGCGGCAAGCCTCCTTTTATAGACGCTTCTCTGTCTTGGTTCTGAATCATTCCCTTCCTCCTTCTCATCGCTGTCTGGGAAGAGGTTGTTGGCGTCCTCGCCACACCCCCGGCCAGCAATAGACGAGCAGAACGGCCGTGATGATGATGTAGGAGACGCCGCCGATGAGGGGGTGGAAGGAGAAGAGCGAGGAGACCGTCTCGACTATGACCGGTATGGTTTGCGCTGCGTTTGTGTTGACGAGAGCTTCGAAGTCGATTTCCGGAAGAGGCACTAGTTTGAAATAAAGATCGCTCCAATGTTATTCCAAAGAAACACACTCACTTTGAACTCTTGAATGTGTCGAAGGACCGTCTCCAGATGAAACTTTCGGAAGACGATTTGAGTGAAGCCGGCGGGAACTCCGATATTGGCGCTAAAAGCCGGTTAGTTGAACAAATGTCTGCTACTTTCCCATGCCGGCTTGGTGGAACATTGGAAAGAGGAGGAGGACGTGCTTGCGAGGACGCGGTTCGGCAGCATCACCATCGCCACCTGAAAGCGTCCACTAATCATTATTGCGGTGAATGTTGTCACTGAATTTGCTCTCGCAGCGGTTTTTGGAAAGGCACGAAACTCACATCGGGATATTCGAATCCTTGAGAAATGGTTAGTTGCTGCGGGTATTTTTATGCACCGTGAAGGCATGGAGATTTTCCGAAGAGACCTTTACCTTGCCTAAGAACACGAGTCAAAACAAGGGGACTCGTCGGGATTACGGCCATGCTAAGCGGCTTTCATGAGACTGGCACAACGACTCGTTCGCAGTGCGCATGCGACGCTGTAACAACATGAAGCGGACAACGTCGTGCCAACTGACACTTCTTTTATTATTCGTCCTTGTCTCGTCTGTTTTGTCGAAACAGAGCATCACGTGCAGCGATTTCACCACCTACGTAAACATGACGGAGCCCGTACTCCACATCTATAGCGCTGGCTACCCGATCTCGCTTGCCGTGGCCGGTCTTATCGGATGCGACCTGCGAATTCATGTAAGAGAGCGAGGACAGGCGCAGGACGATGCTTGCAGGCACCCTGGTCTTACGTGGATGTGATTTTTGTTGAGGGTGGAGCACCGTCCGGAGTTTTTGTCGGTCTCGAGCCGGGTGACAAAATGTTTGATCGTTACGGACCAGCAAACGACGCCTCGCGTGTCGTCCATCTTGAGCAGACACCCGAGCACTCCGGCGTTCGAGTTGTGACGAGAATTAACAACGACGACGCTCAATACTATATGGCATTTCACCTTATTGTTCATTCTTACGGTCAGCTGTGCACGTCGTTTGCATCGGAAGTAGTTCGAGTCGGACCCAGGTCGACTTTTCAAAATACGAGTCGGGTGGGGCCAGGTGTGAACTGGCAGACCGGGTCGAGGCCCCATGAATCCGACCCGGGTCCGACCCGTTCTTTTGAAGCCTCACGAGTCCGACCCGACCCTCTAGCACCTCTGGTTTGCATGTTTCACTGAATCTCTTCTAGGAACACGGCCTAACTGCCTGCATCTCGACGAATCCGAGTCGCGTTTGGATCTGTATCATGGATTCGCTCTTGCCGCACCACAGTTCGTAACACCCGCCAGGTACGCTTTTGTCTGTGAAATCTAACAAATAACGTCTGTAGGAGCGATGAAGTCGGACAGGCTGGCACAGAGAAGACTTGTGATTGGTTCTTTGCGACCAGCAATGGCGTTGCTCTGCGCGTCGATGTTGAAGTCGGCATTATCGGCAACGCAACCGTCGAGACAAATGCCAGCGCGTTTCGCCTTCTTTTTTATTCTCACAACGATTTACAACACAGTTTAAGGTAATACATTTAATCATAACTTGTGTACAATTTTAGCACGCCAAACCAATGGAATCGATACTACTTCCCGGCTAATAAAGAACTGCGAATTCGCTTTGAACTGAGCTTCTCTTTCGAAGTATTCGTGTTTTTACGTCTCATTGCTTTTACGGAAAATCATGGCATGCGTTGGACTCTATTGAGCCGGAATTAATTGGTATTAGCAGACGCTTCTCCACGTTGCGATTATGACCTTTCGACGGAGTGGGCAAACAAGTCGAACCTCACCTGGGATATGGGCAAGGTGATGTATAAACCTTTTCGTCCCATTTCTGGCGACCTACGATACCCGTATTTGCCGAATCAAGTAGGTTACCTTTGAAGATTCTTCAAGCCTTTAATGGACTGCACGCTGGTCGTCAAAGTTCCGCCGAAAAACAAGTCACGCTTTCGACTAATCGGCTCACTTATTCTCCACGGCGATAGCTTCAACATAACAATCGACGGCGACCTCTTCAGCCAAACGTTTGCGCAACCTGAACCTTTCGGAGAAGGAAATTTAAACTACAGAAACTTCGATATCTTTGCGAAAAATAACTTTGTGATGCGGTTTGTTACCGACATTGCCGAAGGTTCTGGTGGAATTCGCTTCGACTTGGAAATGATTCGTGAGTCCGTGCTTTTGTAAAAAAATAATTTCTTTTCACAGTTTGCTATGAAAATAAATTTCTTTGTTGAAAAGCAAGAGAATGCGTTTAGAATGCGACTGCAACGCGTGGAATGTGCCCAACATGGAAATGGGAGCCGACACTGCCGAAGCGATTCTCATTCCGGGAAATTTTCGACCTGATAGACTTACGTTGCGAGGACGCAACTGCCCTTCCACCACTTGCACATGGACGGTAAGTTTTTAACTAGCGTTGTTCTCAACAATATTTCGTATTCGTTTCACGCGAAAAATCTATTTGATTGAAGTTCAGCAAACTTTAAGAGAAGTTCGATTTCGCCGTTTATGGTAGGCGTGCAGTGGGAGCGCCTAGGACGCACACACATTAATGTCAGCGTGGATGGTCATCTCTTGTTCAGGTTCGCATACTCGAGCATTCATTTTTTTCTCCAGCACACTGAACTACCAAAACAGTTATGCTCTGGAGCACTGGCTGCCTCGCGGCAATTTGTCCATAACCTATGCGTCTGTTGAACAGGAGGAGGGTTTCCGCGAGAGTCAAATGTTGGGTGTTGTTAGATTGGTACGGCCCGAAGGTGTGCCATACGACGTCCACTATTGGAATTAAGAACTGCCATCGCGCCCTCAAAATGCAGCGACACTTCAAATTGAGGAAACTCTGCTTTTACCTGCCAGCTCATGGCCCGAAGGTGTGGCCTTTCGGCTGAAGACATCAAAGGAGAAGCCATATGTGAACATCTTCTACGTTCAGCTCACTGAAGACGCGCGGCTTAACGCCTACATTGACGTGGACTTTCTCGTGTACGATAAGAATGACTCAGTCAAGCTTCCGACAAACAGGTTTGTGTATGTAGGACTAGCTGAAAAACCAGGAGTATGAAAATTTATCGCGCTAGTTCTTTAAAAAAGAATCCAAAGTCAAAGACATTGTGAAACTACAAGCACCATAATTCTTAAGCTTTGTAACGGTACTGCAAAACGACTATTGGCTTGAACCGGAAGACAGCGACGTCTTCGACGGTAGGGCTGGAACGAAGAAACAATAACGCACTTCTTCTCAGTATTCGATTCGAATTCGAGCGTTCTTCGAGTGTCACACAACCGGCCGCGATCCTTCGTTTTCGATCAACTCTTTGTCTTTGTGGCCACTGGTTTGTCCGTCAACTGATTCATTACAATGTAGCGCTGAATAATAAAGAAAATCTTTAAACAATAGATAAATATTTAATTTTAATCCTCATCTCTAAAACGAAACTTATCGGAATTCAGATGTTGGTCCGTTTGATATCCTCTTCACCAACTACGTGATCTGGTATGTTGATGAGTCTTACAACCTGACAATGGTCAATGGTCACCCTTGGATGGTGGCTGCTCGCTCTCCGAATCGCCGCCCTCGTCTCGCTTTCTACGCACCCAATGTGGACATCGCACTCGTCGGCCGCGACTTTTACATCGAGATTCGACCGCTGGGTGTCGACGACGTGACGCCAATCAACTTCACGCGGTAGTGCTTTAATGGACGGATCGGAGTTTTCAGGCTGGATCTGGAACAAAGCGCTATTGTCCCCTTGCCCTGGCACATGATCCGAATTGCATACTTTGGTGCTAGTGCTCCGAAAAATGTGAGCATTTGGTTCGTTACCCATGGTTGGTTTTTTGAAACAAAGAAAAATTTTCAACGCGCAACAGTTGACGTAGAAATCCCGCTCGGCCTGTCGACGCTCTGCTTTTGGGCCTTCGATGTCTATGCGTCCAAGCTGCTCACAGCAAACATAACGGTGCCCTTTGCTTCGTTTGCGTCCTCCGGGCCAATTGAATTCGTCGTCGAACGAATGTCGGTGCATGCCAACACGACAGTCTTTCTTCAAGTGGGAGATGTGACCGGCATTGGATTTGGGTAACGTCGAACTTCAAAATACCTCTTTCTCCAGTCTCGAACGTCTCACAAGCGGCACTATCTTGCCGTTCCGGCTCGCTAATCGTTTTCGACTTAACGTCAACGCTCACCACCCTGACGACCGCTTTTTGATCACCTTTAGGAACTTCACACCGGAGCCGAATTACGACATGCCTATGTTTCCAACGAAAGTTAGTTGCAGGCCAACGCTCGAACTACTCAACGCTGTTTCCTTGCTATGCTCTATCTTGGGCTTTTCTAATTGATGCTGGCTTTAAAATAAACCGCAATTGTGTGAGCAAAGTTGACTCAACACCACATTTTATTTGTCAAGTTTTTCTCGTCGGTAAGGCTCCTAAAAATCTTCTCTGTTGTTTTGCCAAATATTTACCGCAGTCAAAAATGGAGATCGGATTCTGGTGTGAGTTGTTGATTGATTAACTTTTGCTGCTTTGGCTTGAACGATGCGAGTACCAGCAGCTGTTGCATCAAGGACTTTATGAAGTGGCGCCCGAACTGCAGTAATTTGCTTTCGAAGCGCCTCTTACAAGGCTGATATGAATTTGATTGAACTTGGGTTGATTTAAGTTGACTGAAGAAACCTGTCGGCATGCAGCGTTGAAAGTCTGAAAAATGTCTTTTTCAAAGAAAATGGTTGCCGAGTGTTTCTGAAGCTCAGACTAACAATTGAAGTAAAAGGCTCAGCACAAACCTCCAGAAAACTGCACATTCACGAATTGAGCGTAATGAGCCGGGGTCACCGGTCGCCATGCTGGTTCCGCAGATTTCAACAGTTCCCGAAGAATTGGAAAGTTAACAGAGAGAAGTGCAACTTGAATCTTGTAATTTGCGCGTTTTCGGTTTTGTTGTGTCCCCAGGCACAACGACTGTTGCTTGTTAGCAAGTTTATTAGACAAGCAACTAAACAGAGAAGAACAACGGGAAAAGTGGGGAGAAGAAGGAAGGCAACCGCTCGAAGCGGCAGGAGACGAACGTCTGACGTGCCAAGGCGAGAGGCGCGAGGCAGAGGTCAGGTAAAACTCGTACAATAGCTAGATGGACAGACGGAGCTATGTACTATACACAACAGGTTTCTTTCCAATGCAAGCACAAACCCGAGTACGTGGCTATTAAGCGGAAGAATTACGAAAGCAAAAAGCTCCATTGATGTGGAAAAGCAGAGAGATGCCATCGATGCAATCCGCGAACACTATCCCTGACAAGAAATGTGAAATGCGCATCAAAAACTTTCTCTGCCGTGAAAGTTCCCACTCAACAAAGCAACCATCAAAAGCGAGTGAATATTTATTCAATAACGCTACATAAATTGTATGTACTAGCAATACTTTCAGAAGACATAAAAATCACAGTTTTGCCTCCGCATTGTGTCCATTTCGCTTCGCCAGCAACGCTTTCAACGATTTTCTGTCGATTTTCCCAGTCGGGGTGTATGGAGGGCACGAAGTCGTAGCCAGCTGGTAGTTTGAACGATGTGAGGCGTTCTGAAGAAAGATACTGACGAGAGGGAAAGCCTTACCAGCAAGGAAAGGTCGAATGCGATTTTCAGAAGCGCCTGCAGACTTAGGAACGACAAAGGCCCATGGCAACTCGAAGATGCCGAGGATTGTGCCGACGACAGCCGCTTCGGCCACATCCTCGCAGTCATGGAGAACCGACTCGACTTCTGATGGTGAGACCTAGAGCGGATGTTGACTAAATGTATGTATGTTTGAGCGGTTCTTCAAAATCGTTGGAATATTTTGAGTGCTTCGTGTGCGTGTGGGTGTTGCAAAGATTGCCAAAAGTATACCGCGAGGCGCAACGCGTACAAAACGTTTTACTCATAAGATCGTCACGGACCTGGAAGCCCTTGACCTTGATGACGTCCTTCTCGCGATCGACGATGAAGATGCAGCCGTGCTCGTCGATTCGACCAAGGTCGCCTGAAAATTTCGTTACACCTTCAATGCCTGGCACCCAGTATTTGTAAGTCCTCCTGTAGAAGAAGTCTCGTGTTTGGAACTCACCGGTCATGAAGAAGCCGTCTTCATCGAAGGAGGCGCGATTCACCTCGGGAAGGTTACGGTAACCACTGAACATGGTCGGCGTCCGAATGGCGATCTCTCCCACTTCGTTCACGCGGCACTCTCCGCCGTCCGTCTTCACCAACTAAAAAGGCTGACTGTTCTTGTATCAACGCGATCCTACGAATAGCGAACATGACGTAACTTTCATATACAATTTTTCTGAAACATAAATTGGCTTTCCCCCACTCGTCACGTCTCCTAGTGATGGAAAAGCAAAAGAGTTTTACATGTAGTTCGCCGAAAACCTAAAACATTCCCAACCTTCAGCTGTACGTTCGGCATGAGGACGCCGACGCTGCCGTCGCAGCACTTTTTCTTTCCGCCTGGTGGATGGCAGATCATCACCGGTACTTCAGTCATCGCGTAATCTGAGAGCTTATCTACTGTATCTATGGCTTACTGAGAATCTTCTTCGCCGAAGGAATCAGAGAGACAACTTGAGGCCAGATGCTCGCGGGCACGGCCGACGACTGCGACTGCACTTCGGTGAGTGTCGAAAGGTCATAGCGCCGAGTGAGTGGCGACTTGGCGAGCGAGATGAAGACGGGAGGCGCAGCCTTCAGGACAGTAATCTGAAACTTGAAGGTGACTTTGAAAGTGTGCTTATTAGTACTGTAGAAGTAGCGGAATCGTTTGTCCGGAGGATGCACTAGTTTGAAATAAAGGTCGCTCCTATTTTATTCCAAAGAAACACACTCACCTTGAATTCTTGAATGTGTCGAAGAACTGTCTCCAGATGAAACTTGCGGAAAACAATTTGGGTGAAGCCAGCGGGAACACCGATGTTCGCGCTAAAACACGGTTTGATCAAAAAGACAACTTCTCACTTTCCCATGCCGGCTTGGTGGAACATCGGAAAGAGCAAGAGGACGTGCTTGCGAGGTGGAAGCGTTGTTGAAGGAGCCGTCGAGAGACCTTCCCATCTGAAATGGGAAGTTAATCGGCAAATTGAGTTTGAAAAACAGTTAAGGATTTCGACTTTCAACGAAACCTACTTTCTGACACATTGTCAACACCGGTGGTCCCTGTGGCAGTATTGAAGCCGCGATGTGTGACGAGATCGAAGTAAACCGAAACTCACTTGTTCATATGTTGCGCCACAGCCAAGGCGCTGAAGATGCAACGATGCGAGATGAGGACGCCCTTCGGTTTTCCACTCGTCCCGCTCGTGTAGAGGATCTGGAAGAAACGGATGTGTTTGAATTGGATTGAAAATTTCTATCTCGATAGAGGCCCAAAGGGCGAGAAAGGGGGGAAGTTTCCTTTGGTGATGAAGCGAGAAAAGAGCGTGAAATATCCATGGCCGACCAAAGGAAACTTCGCCTTCTGGCCCATAAGTTGAGAAAAGGGCGAA
>JAQIXL010000318.1:0-36710 GCA_034700245.1 Poikilolaimus oxycercus
TTCGCCCTTTTCTCAACTTATGGGCCAGAAGGCGAAGTTTCCTTTGGTCGGCCATGGATATTTCACGCTCTTTTCTCACTTCATCACCAAAGGAAACTTCCCCCTTTTCTCGCCCTTTGGGCCTCTATCGAGATAGAAATTTTCCTTCTCTCTTCGCCTGGAGAGGAGATTTTTACGTTATGAGAGTGAAGCGGAAGATGTAAACAGGTAAGATGGAAAAGAGGGAGAAAAAGAGATATTCCAGCATGTGGCAAGCCTTCAAGTCAAAGAAAAAAGAGTAAGAGGAGAAGAGACGGAGGCTGACTAGGCATTTTCGCACATCGTTTGAAGCCTTGCGGTCCCCTCGAGAGCTTATATAGAAATTGAAATGAACGCTGAGTGAGACGGCGAAGGGTGCGCCGTCGGCGTCTTCTCTTTTGAATCCAGAACAGAAGGTTCAAGGACGCCGTCGTCGTCGCTTGGCGGCGGGGGCGCCCGCGCCTTCGCGGACGTCAGCGGAATTGAGAGGAAATTCAAATTTCAAGCCCAAGGGCTCCTTCCCTAGTTCGGAAACTTTTTCCCTCTTGGCTGCCGCGACTTTCGTCCAAGTTCATTGTCCGAAGTGCAGCCCGAGCAAAGAAGTGCAAGAAACGATTTGGAAGCAGGGAGTGAAAAGTCTTTTCGAGACTCTAGCGCATCTTTGTTCTTCCCTCTCGCAGTCGTTTGTTTGGTTTTCATTCATGAGTAATATTGGATTAGTGCGCCGACGGAGTCTGCGTCTGGCCCCGGCCGTCAATTCAATGGCTCATATTCTTGGGACGTCACACTTCTCTCTTTTTCGGTCTCCCACTGACTAAATCGGGGCCTTCATCATCTTCTGGGACTTCCTCAAATTATTCATACTCTGCGCTACGTAGATTTTCCACAAAAAGCCAAAAAATCAAAGGAAAGCCGGAACTTACGATGCAGACGACGCCATGCCTGACCCACCGTAGTTCGAGCCCTGAACACTTGACTCAGCGGGAAGCAATAATAATGCAGCTGGTTGAAGTTTGCTAGAGAAGTTCTTCAAACCAGGAACTTCGGGTCGAGTCTTGGAAATTGAGCCACACAAAACCGACCCACCCGCAACTTCTCACTTCTGTCGACGCGGGGTGATGGGACTCCCACTGTGCCCTCTCCTCTTTGAAGCAAAACCCCGCGAAGAACTATTTACCGATGGTATTATCATGGCGGCTGCTGGCGCTGGCTTCCGTCAGCAGGCTGGCGATTGCAGAAGGCTCCTTTGGCACAAAGTGCTTGGAGAGGAAGTTGTACGGAGCTTGGAGCTTCGACAGCACTCGGGACCAGTTTTTTGTAGCAAGCGTGTTGTCCTTCACAGTCAGACAATGGTCTTAGGCTGTGCGGGAAAACAAGTAGCAAGTTGTCAATAAAGAGGGACGGGGTGATGACAGAGTTCTCCTCGTTCGCCTCCCTTGAAGGCCCGGCGAACACACTGAGAAGGAGCTCAGCTCACTCAGCGACAACGCAGTTTGTCGCCCCTGGGTCTCCCCGAGTCTTCTTCCTTCTTCCCCCTTCCCATGCCTCTCCTCTCAATTCCCCTGTGTCCAGCTAGAGACGCGGGCGTTGTTGGTCGAAGGAGACCGCAAGTTTCTCGAAGGCTCGAAGAAGACACCTCCGGCCTCCATATGACTTGAAGTGAGAAAGAGAGGAGAGGAGTAAATACAATTTCGCACAAAACGCCGGCTCGGCGAAAAAGACCAAATTGAGGAGGAGGGAGGAAGAGAGGGAGAACTGAAGCTGAAGAGGAGACAGACAAGGTTGTGTATTCGAGAACGAGCGGTGTTCCTCGGAAGGCTAAGCCTCCCCGCCGAGGCAGCAGCAGGGCTTTAGCCGCGATTGCGAATCTTCCTACAGCTCTTCCCCCTTTTAAAGAGCCGTGTCGAGACGACTGGATGCGATGGAATCTGACGTGAAGTAGAGGGAGGCAGAAGGAAGTGGGTGGCAAGTTTTAAGGAACGTGAAATTCCTCTTTGAGCGAATATCTTGAAGATCCCACGGTGGGCGAGCCACTTATAGCGGAAATAACGTGTGATACCAAGAAAAGTGGTGTTCAATCATTGGTCTGGTATTCAAAGAAGGAGACGGAAAAAATTGCGTTCATGTTGGTCTAATTGGCGAAAGCTTAGCGGCACCGAAACGAGCGGCGGGCTTGAGGCCAGACGCCGCATGGGGCATTACCTCATTTAGGCCTTCCAGTAAAAGCAGATAAAAACGCGGAACAAAAGGGAAATTTTCCAATTTTAGGTCACCGATCGTCCGGATCCGCCAGGAAGACCTTCGGTTCAAGATCAGAATCTCGATTCTGTTCGACTCCTTTGGCCTACTTGCAAGCAGGATGGCGGATCGGCCGTCAGGAATTACACCGTGGAAATGAAGAGCGTAAGAGAGATCATGAAATTGCAAGAGAGCTCACCTTCTAGAAGAAGAACCCAACATGGACGAAGGCCGAGGTGACGAAGCAGCCGTTCGTGACGCTCTTCAACCTGGTGCCGGGCGAGACCTATCAATTCCGGGTATGAGACTCCTTCTCCTTTTCGCCTCTTGTGCCTACAAGGGAGCAGAAAATGCGAAATGCGGGCTCGCCACACAGGCTATAAAGGAGAGCTCCCACTACACTCGGCCATCAAACGCCTCCCCTAAAATGTTCCCTTGCTAGCCGGCTCCTTTGGGGAATTCGCCTTGCAAGCGACAAAAAGAATGTATTCTCTGCAGGTGCGTGCTGACAATATTTTCGGCACCTCTGACCCATCGGAGGAGTCAGAGGAGGTCTACGTCCGTGACGTGACGCGAAAGGTCGTCGAGCCTGAGAAGAAAGAGAAGAAGCCGGTGGAGAAGGAAGCAGCACCTGTCGATTACGAGAAGGTCCCCAAGGGTCTAGACAGCGTCGACGAGTACAAGGAAGTCGACCTCCGACATATTCCCAATGACTTGCAAGCCAAGGTACATCTCTCTTTTTGCTTGAACAGAAGAACCTTTGCTCTTCAGTACATCATTTGCGAGGAGCTTGGTCGCGGTGCTTATGGCACCGTGTATCGCGCGGTCGAGCGAGCCACCGGCAAGAACTGGGCGGCGAAGATGGTGCAGGTGGGCAAGAGGGATGGCATTTCTGAGAAAAGCCCATCGCTTTCAGGTCCGACCAGGCGTGAAGAAGGAGAATGTCGTGCATGAGATCAACGTGATGAACCAGCTGCATCACGAGAAGTTGCTCCACCTGCATGAGGCCTTCGACCTAGGCAATGAGATGTGTCTGATTGAAGAACTGTGAGTCGAGAGGAAAAGGAAAGAGAGGGACTTCTCAGGGTCTCCGGAGGAGAGTTGTTCGAGAAGATCATGGAGGACGAGTCTTTGATGTCGGAGAGCGAGGTCCGCGACTACATGCACCAGATCCTCCTTGGAGTCCAACACATGCACAAGAAAGACATCGTTCATCTTGATTTGAAGGTCAGTTTCAGCTGCAGGCTTTAAAAATCAATTCAAATGCAAGAGGTTTTGAGAAAGATTTGGTCCCGTTAGAGCAAGAAAAATTGCCAAAAATGAATTAAGTAGCTTCGTGCTGAAATCATTTTGGAAAAAGTTAGCTCTTTTCGATATTAGCCATGTTTCAAGACATTTTTCAAAAAGTTCGAGTGCTCTTCCCTTTCCTATTTAGCAACGGTTCCATTGATCAAATCAGTTTTGGTGATAGTGGAAAGGTGTCACACACTTGTACGTAGATTTACGTTCACGGTTTGTGCATATTTTCATACATTGAAATCGGTTTCAAACTTTAGTCAAGTTGGTTGAAGGCGATTGTGGTTAATAGTAGGCACTCCAAGAACGAAAAGAAACGCTGTCTCATTTCAGCCCGAGAACATCCTGCTGAAGGAGAAGAACAGCACCGAAATCAAGATCATCGACTTCGGACTTGCTCGAAAGCTCGACCCGAAGCGCTCTGTCAAGTTGCTCTTCGGAACCCCTGAGTTCTGCGCTCCCGAAGTGGTGAACTATCAGCCGGTCGGCCTGTCCACCGACATGTGGACCGTTGGTGTCATCAGCTACGTGCTGTGAGTGTCACATTTCTTGCTTAAGACTTTTTAGGCTGTCCGGTCTGTCACCCTTCCTGGGAGACTCCGACGAGGAAACGCTGGCGAATGTCTCGGCCGCTGATTGGGACTTTGAGGACCCTGCCTGGGACGACGTCTCAGACTTGGCGAAGGACTTCATCTGCCGCCTTATGGTCAAGGACAAGAGGAAGAGACTCAGTGTCGCCGAGGCCCTCCAGCATCCTTGGATCGTGGTGAGTTTCAGTGTCTGTCGTTTAGATGTTGTGTTTGTCCTTGTCTAATGTTTCCGTGGTTCAGGGTCCGATGTTGAATGCCTTCAACGATTTGTCCGAGTATGTCAAGGTTCGTGTTGTCCTCGTCATTCGTCCATTTGTATTGCTCGAAACAAAGGCAACAAGTTTCAACTCCAATTTTGCAGAAGATGCAACCGCCGGTTGATCGCGGAAAACTTCCACAAAGACAAAAGCGCGATTTCCTGTCGCTGAAACGCTGGAGTGATGCTCTGCTGCCGATAGGTCGCATGGCTAAGCGCGGCGCTATCTTCCGTCGTCTCTCCATGGACGGCGTCTTCGAGCGCGATATCTCATTCGGTAAGGAATTTCGTCTTGAGGCCGTACCTTCGAATTCAGACACTGACTATGCGCCGAAGATCCGCAAGAAGCTCGACGACATCGTCGCAAACATCGGAGACCTCTTGGCCACGCTTTCTTGCAGTGTTGATGGCATCCCATCGCCGGAAATCACTTGGTTCAAGGTTCGTTTGAGAAGTGAAGATTCTGAAACCCAAGCAAACACCGTTGCAGGATAAGAAGGAGCTTCGATTGCCATCCGACAAGTACGCGGCCCGGTTCTATGACGGACTGGCTGAACTCACAATTCGCAATGTCGACGACAAGGACGCCGGAATTTATACTTGTCGTGCAACTAACGATCTTGGATTCATTGAAACTGAAGCGCGTCTCAAGATCGAGGTTTGTCAAAAATCACACGAATATCAAAAACTCGAAACTTAGGCGGACAAGAGGAAGAAGGCCGACACGGCTCCTGCCAAGACTCCGAGCCGTGAACCAAAACCGAAGAAGAAGACCGAGGTGGAAGAGCCGTCGGTGATCAACAAGCCGCCCTTCTTCCATCACAAGCTCACTGATGAGTCCGTGAAGATCGGAGAGACGCACATCCTCACCGTCACCAACACGACCTTACCCGAGCCAGAAGTGGTCTGGTATCGCAATGGAGAAGTGTTGAATCCAAACGATCCTAAGTACTTGAGGAAGCACGACAAAGGTTCTCTTTTTCTTTTAGCTGAAAACCGAAACTCAGGTCGTTACGAGCTCGAAATTCTGTCGGTGGACAAGGAGGATGAGGCTGATTGGAAGGTCATTGGCAAGAATGCCTTCGGAAGTTGCGAGAGCAGCTGCCGACTAACTGTTGAGATCCCTGAAGGCTTTGCCGCGCCTTACTTCAACGTTAGTTTTGTTCAAGAGAGAAGAACAACTTTTAGATTCCCCTCAACGATGCCCGCATCAACGAGATGGAGATCTTGAAGCTCGAAGTGAAGGTGACCGCTGAGCCGAAGCCCGACATCGCGTGGTTCCGTGGTGACACCGAGATCCAACACGGCGAACACGCCCGCCTCGCCTTTGATGACGCCGCGAGCAAATACTCTTTGACCATCATGAGCGCCAATGCATCTGATGCAGGAACATGGAAGTGCGTAGCGAAGAACTCCGTCGGCAAGGCCGACTCCACCTGCCATGTCGTCGTCAACGGTCTGTCCCCTATAAAGCGGACTAATCTTCCAGAATCGGAATTGAAAAAGGGTGTCGGCATCAACGAGAAGGCGGCACCGCGCTTCAAGGTCCAGTTGCCGAACCCCCGAGAAGTCCCCGAGGGTGGCGAGCTGACGCTCGTCTGTGCCGTTATTGGCAATCCAGCGCCTCGAATCACCTGGCTCAAGGATGGAAAGCCAATGCCAACTGGCGGAAAGATCGTTAAGGTAAGTGTTTTGGAACCAGGAAATGATATGTTTGAAGTTCGAAAACGGGGTCTGCTCGGTGATTGCCCCTGGAGCGAAGATGGAAGACTCCGGTCTCTATGTCTGCCAGGCGGAGAACAACCTGGGAACTGCGAAGTCTCAATCGACAGTTCAAATCAAACGTAAGCAACATTCGCCGGAACAATAGTAATGAGATGTTTAGCTGACGAAGATAAGAACAAGGTGAAACCAAAGTTCGTTGAGCCACTTCTCGATGCGTCGGGAGCAGAAGGCGGCGAGGTCACTCTCGTCACCACTGTGACCGGCAAGCCAATGCCTACCATCACTTGGTAATCATTCTTTTCGGAGGACTTGAAACTAATCTGAAAATCTTCAGGTACAAGGACGGCCTAAAGCTCTTGATGGAGAACCGAATGTTGTCGTACACTGACCGTCATGGAGTTGCCAGGCTCAACATCATGAACCTGGTGCCGGATGATGGAGGAGAGTACTCGGCTGAGGCGGTGAACACCGCCGGCAAAGACTTTACGCATTGCACCGTCAAAGTGGCCGACTTCGGTCTCAACAGAACAAGATTGACGCCAGTGCGACGAAGCCGAAGCCGTTCGCCTCAAACTGTGAGATCGCCGACGCCAATCCGAGATGAGACTCCACGACCGCCGACCATCACAAGAGCCCTGGCCGACACGACGGTCTACGAGGGCAACAGGGAGATGCTCGAAATTGAAGTCGATGCCTTCCCAGTCCCGACTGTGGAGTGGTACAAGGATGGCAAGCTTGTGGCCGAGAGTCGAACTCTGAGGACGTATTTCGATGGAAGAATCGCGCTTCTCAAGATCTTCGAAGCTGGTGTGGACCAGAGTGGCCAGTACACTTGCAAGATCGAGAACAAGCACGGAAGTGTGGAATCCTCTGCCAAGCTTATTGTGGGCACCGCTCCTGGACCTCTTGAACATGTTCCGAATATGCCGCAGTTCACTCGAAAGCTGGAGAATCTCACGGTTAGGAAGGCCAATGACACCGTGACTCTCACTTGCCAGGTTTGTCGTCTTGCAAAATGGGACTGAAATGTGTTTCAGGTGCAAGGTGAGCCAAAACCGGAGATTGTCTGGTTGTTTAACGGTCGTGCGATCCATAAGAACCCCAATTTGATCTCGAGAACGACGGCCGACGGCACAGCGACCCTGGAGATCCAGAAGGTAACGGACGATGCGCAAGGCACGTACACGGCGGTTGCAACCAATGTGTATGGTGATGCACACTCATCAGCGGAAGTAAGTACTTCATCTCCGAGGCATAAACTCAATTTGCCAGGTGCAACTCGAGCAGTCCGCCCGGAAAACCGCCCCTGCCGCCACTCTTCCCTATTTCATCGTCGAGCCCAAGCCGAAGATCACCGTTGAAGAAGGAAGCCAGCTGGTTATTTCTTGCGACATCAACGGAACGCCGGAGCCTGAAGTCCTGTGGATGCACGAGAACCGCGTCCTGCCCGAGAACGATCGTGTCCAATGGAAGCGCGACGGCGTCAGCTACCAACTGATCGTGAAGGCGGTGACCCTGGACGACGCTGGCCAGTACACGGTGACGGCGGAGAACCACAAGGGCAAGGTCCGCGAGAACATCGACGTCGTCGTGACGGTGAAGAAGGACGAGAAGCCGAAGAAGAAGGTCCCCGCCAAGGACGAGGCTCCCACGGGAGCGCTCGGCGAGCCCACAGCCACCCAGGTTTTTATTCGCAAATATCCAATTTAATCCGGAACGCGGATTCTTTTAGGTGGGACCAAATTCGGTTTCGTTGGCTTGGACCCCGGGCGCTGGCGACAGCGCGCAGACCGAGTATAAGGTCGAGCAGAAGCAACCATCGGAGCAGGTTCGTTTTTGATTTGAAAGCGAAGACGGAGTATGTTTCAGAGCTGGTCCGAATGCGGCATCACCGCCGGCACTGACTTTACTGCTCATATGCTAAAGCCGAATACCGAGTACCTCTTCAGAGTAGCAGCAAGAACAAAGCCCTCAAAGACCTTCGGAAAGTTCTCAACAATGAGCAAGCCAGTGAAGACGAGGTCTGTTTCAAAAATATTGCTTGAAGTTTGCATTTAGTGCCCCTGCCGTTGCTCCCATCATCGACGCCCAATTGGAAGATATCACAGCAATGGCGGACAAGGAAGCCACGATCGTCTGCAAGATCTCCGGCTCCCCCGCTCCCACTCTCGTCTGGACCAAGGACGGAGTTGAGCTCAAGGGTCGTCGCTTCAAAAGCGCTTTTGTCGATGGAAAGGCGACTCTCACTATCACTGGAGTTCTACCGACCGACACGGGCTTTTACAACCTTCAGGCCACAAACTCAGCCGGCTCTGTTTCAAGCCAGTGCATGGTGACCGTGGCCGAGACGACGGGCAAGGACCGACATCTCGTTACCGCTGAAAGCATGGAAGACAAGAAGAAGGCCGTCGCTCCAGCTTTTGCCCGAACTCCCGTGGCAAAATTGGAAATTGCTGAAGGAGAGTCGCTCAAATTGGCGGCAAAGGCAACTGGTGATCCATTGCCAAGGATCAAGTGGATGAAAGACGGACGGGAGATCACCAGAGCTAACAAGGCCTACGAGATTCGGCTCACCGGAGATGGAGAGTGCCATCTTCTAGCCGACTGCATTCTCCTCAAGATGGCCGGAGTCTTCGAGTGCATCGCCGAGAACGTGGCTGGAACCATCACCACGAAGACCGAGGTGGTAGTGAGAGGAAAACTAGCTGGAAAGGCGAAGACGGCCGTGCCGAACTTCATCAAGCCTTTAGTGGACATGGGTGTCGGAGACGGAGAGCCGGTCACATTGAGCTGTCAGGTAAGATTCAATTTACCTCAAAAAGCTGCTCATCCTGTTGTCCCAATTGCCGCACTGATTAGTAACCGAGATAATTCATTAAGTGACAATTGCCGTTTGAAACACGTCTGAATTGCATCCATTTTCAGGTAACTGGCATCCCAGAACCGGACCTCCGCTGGATCTTTGTTGATGACAACCAGAAGGAACATGAACTGAAAAAGACCACGTGGACTGAGAAACGCGTCGGAGAGAACGTCGAGCTTGTCGCTAAGGTCGCCTTTTATTGATTTTGTTTCACATTTGTCTTTGAAGGCGGCTTTCAAAACTCAACAAGGCACTTACGTCGCTACTGCCACAAACGCCTCGGGAGTTGCTGTTTCGAAGTGCTACTTGATGGTGGGAGACACCAAAGGCGCTCAGCCTGCCGGTCCTCCGCGCTTCATCAAGTGCCTGAAGGAGACCTGGGCTGCACTTGGAGACACCGTAAGTTGCAAAGCACACTCAAGGAAGACTGAGCTTTTAGGTGGTACTTGAGGTTGAAGTCGCAGGACTTCCCCTGCCCGACCTCGCTTGGTATCACGGTAGCAAGAAGCTTGCTGGTGGAGGTGGAATTGAGGTTTGTCAAGATGAGAGAATTAACAAAACGCTGAAACTCATTGCAGATCACACAGCCATCCGCATCAAAGAGTCAACTCCAGCTGGCCGGTTTTGCTCTCAAGCATACGGGCAAATACTCGGTGGAAGCGGCCAACGAGCACGGCGTCGTTCGAACCTCGGCGGCTCTCAATGTCGCCACTCCGCGCTCACCACTTCCCCTCAGCCCTCTGCCCGAGGACGAGGCTGTGGAGCCGAAGAAGCGACGAGCTCGCATTGTGAGTTTCGCTATTGGAACATTTGCGCAGTTTTGAAGTAACTCATTAGTTTTGCTTGTGAGTCATTAGAAAAGAGACAATTTGAGTTTCTGTCTTTCGATAATTAGAGGTGAGGATTTGGATTTCAGTAAGTGGGCGCATCATTGCTGGCAATCCATTCACATCTTTTTTTTGCAGGCTAGTGATGTCGAATCCACGAAGGCGGAGAAGCCAGAGCCGAAGCGCACTGGCGCCGCTCCACACTTCGCCGTTGGACTCGAAGACATGGATCTCAAGGCCGGCGAATCGGCCGCTGTTTCAGGAAAACTGCAACGAAGTCTGTCTTTTGAGTAATTCAGAAATGAAACTGTTCAGAGCATCGACATCGCAATGGAGGCTCGAAGATGATGGAGATCCCCGAGGGCGCTGATGCCCAGGGTCTCGCTCAATCACTTCGCGCCACTCAAGGCATGGACGACGCTGCCGCCTCGCGACTTCACAGTCGCGTGAGCACCGAGGAGGATGGCCTGGAAGAAATCCGAAGCGCCATCCAACAGCGCAACAAGCGCATCTGTCGACCAAAATTCATGGTGAAGCCGAAGCCGAAGAAGTCCTTGGAAGAATTCAAGTCCTTGAGACTAAAGACCGCCGTTTCGGCCAATCCACCTGGTTTGTTTGCAAACACGGACTGAATTCGTTTCAGCTGTTGTACATTGGGATCATAATGGAATCGTTCTTGAAACTGGCAATAAGTATTCGATTTACAACGATGGAGATTTTTATTATTTGGAAGTAAGTTTCTCTTTTGATCAAGAAGTCCTCAGGTTCATCATGTTTCAACCTTCGACGCTGGCTTCTACAACTGCACAGCAATGAACGCCGATGGCATGGCGATTGCCTCATCGGAAGTCGAAGTCACGAAATCAGCAAATCCAACTGCTGTCATTCATGTAGGTCAACAGGCATAAAACAGACACTTTTCCAGATCAAACGCCGCTCCCGAAAGGAGAACAAGGCGCCGGAGTTCATTGAAGTTCTACCAGGAAAAGTATCCGCGAAGCCGGACGAGGAGCTGACGATCGAGTGCTCGGTCGCCGGTCATCCTTCTCCCGCTGTGGAGTGGCTTAGAAACTCCGTTCCCCTCATCCCGCAACCCGATCGCTATGTCATGCTCTACGATGGCGAATCTGCCACCTTGAAGTTTGTCTCCGTCACTGCTGCCGACGAAGGCAAATACACTTGCGTGGCTAAGAACGAGCACGGCGAGGCCAGAACACAGGTTGGTTGACTTCTAATTGTAAGAGAGATAATCTGAAACACAGATGAGCCTGGAAGTGGAACCGGTGAGCGGCAATGCTGCCGGCCGACCACCGGTCTTCCGCTTCGACAAGATCAAGGACATCTACACGGCCCGCGATGGCGATCGCGTCTGCCTCAAGGCGGAACTCGTTGAGGGTTAGTCGGGTTCAATTGCGTTGCTGAAGGCAGATCTATTACAAGACTTTGCTGTACAAGTCAATGCATCTAGCAGGAAACTCATTAGCTATTTTCCAATTCGTCTTGGCTTTAAAGTTTATCTATCGCTTTGAGAAATGAATCAAAATAGTAGAAGAAAGCCAGCAATGCAAAGCTCACTAAGGGCAAATTCACAACTCTCTGAAGCAAAACTCTTTTTTTCAGGAGACAACCCCATCTCGATTCGCTGGCTGCGCAACAAGATGGAAGTGGCGGACTCGATCTCCTTCCAGCACAAGCGAGATGGAAGAAGCTTCCAGCTCATCATTGCCGATGCCTTCCCCGAGGACGCCGGCGACTATATATGCGAGGCGAAGAATCCTTGGGGAGACGCCAAATGCGTCATGCGCATGCAGATCGAGAGTGAGTTTTAGGCATTTTACTTACATTTTTAACTTGCATTTTGCTTGTTAGCGAGTGGGTCTCGTCCACTTTAAGTGACGCAGATGGCATTCTCATGATGATTTAGTTAAGCTTCAAAAAGCATTCTTTAGGTCTCTCCGTGAATTGCATATTGGTATTGGTCATCATCTCGATAAAATTATTTTCAGGCAACGACCACAGCGACGCCGAAGAGCCGCCACGGATCACCGAGGCACCAGCCGAGGTGCAAGTGGAGCCGGGCAAGAGCGTCGAGATCAAAGTGCGCGCCAGTGGCCATCCCGACCCTGTGATGACATGGGATCGCGGTCGTGCCAACCTCATCCCATGCGAGAAATACGCTGTGAGTTTCTTTCCGGAGTTTTAGTTCTTTGAAAAAAAACCTTTGCAATATGTTGACGTTTCAGATGTCAAATGCGGGATCGGAGTTCGTCTTGCGCGTGGCCGACTGCTCCCGAGAAGACGCCGGCCGGTACACGGTCACTGCTGTGAACACGGCTGGAACGGCTACTGCCACCGTCCGCTTGAGGGTCTCGGAACCGACTGGGTAAGCCCGCAAAGTAAGAAGAAGACTTGTTTCAGGTCCTCAAACTCGCAACCGAAGATCACCGAAGCGCCAGTGAGCGTCCAAGTTGGACTTGGATCGAAGGCCGAGTTGCGCTGTCGCTTCATCGGAGCGCCACAACCGACCTGCACCTGGTTCCGCGGCGATCAAAAGCTTATCGATGGTTCGTTTTGCTCAGCATTGGCGTTTCTAATACTAGCCATATGTAAGCGTACACCAGAAAAGAGCGTTCTGCAACTTACAATAATCCAAGTGCAGATACTTTTCGATTCAAAACAATCTCAAAACGACCGCTCGTCGCAAAGTTAGTAAGTGCGAATCTGACATTTGCTTTTGATGTTTCTGTGAAACACACAAGCCATGCGTTGCTAACCCTTTCTAGTCGATTGTTTCTCAATTGTCTGCGGGCACTCAGCTCACTCTCAGAAACTCAACAGCTAATTGGCAATACAAGAGAATGTCCAAAATTCCAGACCGATAATGATCAGATCCCTGTTCCAATCACTTTTTCATTCAGCAGAAACACATCGCACAACAAGGCTTTCATTTTCAGGAAAGAACGGAATCTCGATCAAGACGACAGCGAACACGTCGGAGCTGTCGATCCTTCAAGTGAGCTCGGATCAGCTGGGCGAGTATCTGTGCACCGTGAGGAACGCCTACGGTGAAGACCTCGCCAATGCCATGATCCTCCTTGAAGGTGCGCGTCTGTTCCTCTTCTTTTCGTGTCGCTTGCTCGCTTCTTTGTTGCAAGCATTAGTAGAAGCAGGCGTCAATGTTATTCCAGCATGTCAAGTCGTCCTTTCACTGCTTGTCCGACGTCTCCTGCAGTCGACGGTCTCGGTCGTCGCCGCCGCCGTCGCCACTGCCCTGTACGAAACGTCCCACTTTCAGTTCAGCCAATACGGTGTGACTTCTTTTCAGTTTCCATAGTTAATTTTTGTTTTCTCGGAAATGGCAGTTCATGAAGGAGGAAGCATGTTGACTACGATTTAGTAAACTGATAAGATTCAAATCGATGCAAAATATATCGAGAGTGTCTTTTTGCGATCGCTGAAGCCTGATCTGCGTTCGAAGAATGAGAATTTTACCTTTCGCTTTTTTTCTAGAATTGCTTAATTTCTAGGGTTGGGAATCGGGTCCAAAAAGTCGGGCTTTCGGGCTATCGGGCTTTTCGGGCTTTTGGAAAAGTCGGGCTATCGGGCTTTCGGGCTTTTCGGGCTTTTGCAAATGTCGGGCTTTCGGGCCTTCGGACCTTTCGAGCTTCTCAGAAAATCGGGCTTTTAGGGCTTCCGACATATTGCGCTGAATTTCAAGTTCAAAATCTCTGAATTGGTATGTGGTTTTGCACTCTGATTTTGTCGGGCAACGAAGTCCAGCGCTAGTGGCAATCTTGCTGCTCTCAGAGGCCTTCATAGTTTGAGAGAAATCACTATGGCCATCATTTTGATTGTCTCTGACGAAATCATCAGGGCGGCTCTTTTGGGCTATCGGGCTTTTCGGGCTTTTGAAAAAGTCGGGCTTTCGGGCCTTCGGGCTTTCGCGCTTTTCAAAAAAGTCGGGCTTACAATTAGCCCGATTTTTCGGGCTTCCGGCCCGCCCGATTCCCAACCCTATTAATTTCGCTTCCTCACAGCTACTGTTCAGCTAGAAGTCAACAGCCCAATGTTTTGCATCTTCGCTAGTTGGTCGTATCTGCTGAATTTGCAGAATTAATTGCGAGCTTGCAGGTTCCTCAGCTGCTCTGCCTCAACGCCGAGCGATTCGACAATGAAGAAAGAAGAGAGAAGACGAATCCCCCGATGTGTGCCGTGTTTCAATATTTTTCCCCTTCTCATCAATTCAATTGCGTGTGTGCATAAGCCAAGACAGACGACTCGCGACGACTACTTGCGCCTTCATTCGGAGTACAACGTTAGAGTCGTGTCTAGTTCCGCAGACTAACTCAATGCGAAACCCCTGCTCCTGATATGTTTCAAGGCGCTTTCCATCTTGCCATTAGAAGAGCTTTTGAGGATTCCATCGGAAACTGCTGCCCCAATCCAATCCTTGAATGTCTCGACTTTTGGCATTCCCTCGAAAAAGCCCTTGAACAGGGAGCAGGCCGACGACTTTAAAAGTAGTCAGAGCTCTCTTTCTCTCCTGTGTTTCAACTTATTATTTCTCTCTCTATAATGCTTCTTCCACGATGATGTTTGGGCCTTTGAAGGAGCAGCGCTGCACTCCTCCTGTACAACAGTTCCTCTGTTTTCTATTTCCGTGTGAATTCTTTGCTAATTGTCGCTAGGTAGAAACGCTAGCGCGTCCTAGGACATTTCGGCCTGAGAGAAGCGTCCCGAGGGCGAGATTTGTGGCCCCATTTCTTGACCCTTGCGTGAGACGTCAGGCCCCCAACACTCACATCTACTTCATTAACTGATATCGTATACCAGTGAGGAGGAGAGAGAAAAGCGTTATTTGAGCAGTGCTGCACACCATTGTCGTGCCTTGTTTTCATATTCATTTCTGTCTTCTTTTACATGGAAAGAGAGTTACGCAAAAAATAAACATTTATCAATTACATTTTGCTCTACAACTCATTCAATTTCGACTTGAATTGCCAACCTTCGTAGAAGGAAAAGTGCAGCTGAGAAGAGTCGACTCCGTGTACACAATTTGCAACGGCGCCTTCTTCTGACTCATCAGCTGAAAGGCACTATAACGGCAATAACGAAAAGGATCTAACGCGTGAGATTGCCAATCAGCTGACGGTAATGCTTCAATTTTTTCAATCAAAATCTTCTGCTTTTTAAAAACAGAATTTGAGTATTTTCTTCTGCTTAAAAATGCTCTAACTACTCATTTTCAGTACATCCCCGACTCAGGCACCGGCAAACATCTCTTCGCGGCACCCGGCTGTAAGACAATTCGCGAAAAGACAACGACGGTTATCATTACCGCCCGACATGAACATAGGGAATTCTAGAAGATTGCCTCTCGGAAATATATCTCATTCTGTCGATCATTCAATTTTCAAGGGGTCCTTTCTTACATATAATATCTCAGCGGTTTTGTGACAAAATAACGTTGTAACGATTCCTTCAGTTCTCGAACACTATTAGTCCGATTGGGCTGAAACTTCACAGACTTGTAGAGCATTAAATCCTCTTTCGAATGACACCTAACACTCCGGGGGAAAAGTTGAGAAATCTTGGCAACTTTGGAAAAGAAGATTTTTGGCACCATTTCTTCTAAAACTATTTATCAGCCGATTTTAGTTCTTGATCACCCTTAGTCGAGTCGGGCTGAAACTTCGCCCACTTGCACAGCTTTTGATGCTCTTTCGAATGACACCAAATACTTCAGGGGTAGGACTGAAAAAATCTTAGTAACCAAGGGGAAGATGATTTTTCGTCTATTACCAAAGAAAACGTCATAATTTTATTTTCAGTTCTCGAACACCACAAGTCCGTTTGGGCTGAAACTTCGCCCACTTGCACAGCTTTTGATGTTCTTTCGAATGACACCAAATACTTCAGGGGTAGGACTGAAAAAATCTTAGTAACCAATGGGAATATGATTTTTTGTCTATGTCTGAAGGAATCGTAATGAATTTATTTTCAGTTCTCAAACACCACAGGTCGGTTTGGGCTGAAACTTTGCACACGTGCACAACTTTTAATGACCTTTCGAATCCCGTAGTAGCGTCCTTAGTAATAATAATTTTGTTAGCTGAAATAAAAGTTGCTACAAAAAAAGAACGGAACTAATTTTAAGCCTGAATGCCTGAAGAGAAACCAGTAGAGCTTTCTTATTAGTCCAAAGAGACTGTGAAAAGTGCCGCAGGACTACCACGGGGCTATTCCTCTGTTAGTCCCACCCGTCCCTAGTGCCTTATAAGTTTTCCCAATTGAGCATTACGTTACGACTTCACTTAAAGCGGCGACTGCTCCTTCGGCAACGTCTTCGATTGCACAGCACGACCGTACTTTAAGCAGCCCGATTACCCGCAGGAAATGTCTCCGGAAGGCGGCAATAAATGCGATTGTCGTGAATCCGTTGACAAAGGGATACGCTTCCAGCGCAAATACTCCAAGAGCAACAAGTGGCTGAAATAAAGAACTTTGTCGTAGTAATGGTACAAGTACCTTATCTTCAAAGAGCTCATTCTGCTTTCCTGTCAGGCAGGCGATGAAGAAGACACATAATGAAAGAAATAAAAAGATCATAGGATAGGTGGACTGAAGGGCTGCAATAGAAAAAAGAGCTTGCCTGAAAGAAAATCATGAGCGTCAGTTGTAGATGAGTCTTCAAAAGAGCGCCGCTCATCGTCCTTCTCATGCAATGCAGGGTTCGAAAGATGTACCACGACATGCATGCTTCCAAAACATAGATGGTGAGGACCGTGATTGTTACTGTCGTAAAGAGTTGACGAATATTTTAGGGGAAACCTTACGCACTGACGCCAGCGGTAGGACGCCCCAACTGCTGGACAATATAGCCGAAAATCACCTCTCCGGCTTCTAGACGTTCCATTAGGTTGACTTTCGTTTCTAGTGTGCCGGCATATTGCAAGAGTTCAATGGGTCCAGCAGCTACAAGCGGATGTGTGGCCACGATGCCGAGACCGACGACAACGCGACAGACCTCGGCGGAAATAATCAGTTTCTGCAAGGACGGTAAAATTAATGTTTTTGTACCCATGAGGTCATATAGTGAACGTAGTCGCGGTTATGATAGATAGCAATAAACCGATAGACGAATGCATTGAATAGCGCGCCAATAATCTGGACGCCGAAAAGGACGCAAAAAGCGAACTGAAAATGCTGTCACTGTGTCGATTGAAGTTCACCGCAATATGTCCGGCTGCAGGTGAATGAAAGATGCGAAGCGGACCACGAATAACTGCGCCAGTGACCGCCAATAAAGGCTCTGGCTGTAAGAGCATCAAGATAGTTGTGAAACAGGCATCCGAAATCTGCGTAGGCTACCTTTCATCGGTCTTTTTAACTTACAGTGAAGCTGAGCATATAGTATCGGAAGTCCTTTATATTAGGCGGAGAATGGTAAACAATCAACAGACAGTTATAGATATTGATTAAGAGGGCGACGAGAGAGATGATAGAGCCGAACGCTCGAAAAACATCCTCTGGTGGCACACTCGAAACACCAAGACGACGACCACTGACGTGAGTCTTTTGTTGAATACTGGGTTAGTAAATTTTCTTTCAAAAAAAGTGTCGTCTCTGCACCTGCCTGTAGAATGTGGGAAATAAGGTCTCATATACGATCAGATAGGTCACGTAAAGTTTACGAAAGGCGTAGAAATCATAATTTCTTTGAGCCTTAAAACAGGTGTGTTCTCTCTAGATCGCTTTTGTTCACCGTTGACGATCTTTTTTCCTTGAAGCTCTGAAACCTTAAAAAACACTTAGGCTTTATCACTGACTGTTGCATAATGCAATAAACGAAGAAGATGCGAGGGCGTTTGTGAGTATTGCCTAGGCCCATTGACAGGTGCTCTGACAGACTTTCGGCATCACTTGAGGTCTGCTAGCAGGCTAGCTGGCATTTCAAAGCACATGCCGCCTGAGGAAATATTTCGCGTCATTGGTTCGGCCATATCGCTTCTTGCACTTCTCGTTAATATCTACAACTGTTTACTGATTATCTATCATTCACCAGCAAATATCAAAGACTTCCGCTATTTCATGCTCAGCTTCACTGTAGGACCGATTCGAGAAGTATTCGAATTTTTCAGATTTACGACGCGATTTTCACGACGACTCTAATGCTCTTCCAACCAGAGCCACTGATGGCTGTGACTGGTGGAGTAGTGCATGGACCGATTAAAATCTTCAATTCGCCAACAACTGGACATGTTGCGGTAGCCTTTAGCCAGAGAAAGGCAATTGTTGTCAGTTTGCCATCTGCACTTTTGTTGGCGTTCAAATGGTTGGCGCTCTCTTCAGCGCCTTTATGTATCGCTTCTACGCGATATTTCAGAACGGGGAGATTCTGCAGATCTTTGTCTCGAAGGTGACTGCTTCTCGAGCTGACTATACTTCAGACGTTCAGAGGAGGATAATCCAAATCGAGGTACTTCGAATTATCATTGGTATCGGTATCGTTTGTACACATCCCATTGTTGCTGTTGGTCCTAAAGGGCTCATCGAGCATGCAACTTCGGACAAGATCAAAGCACATCTTGAGAAAAGAGTTGCAAATGGCGAACTCCTCTTTGGCTACATTATTCAAGATTACGCGACAACAATCCTTGGCGCTACGTGTAAGTTCAAACGGTAACTCATCGTCGAATCTCGTTTTTAGCTTTAATTGTGGCTATTTTGTCGGTATACGTTCTGGAAGCATGCATGACTGTTTTCATCTTTCGAACGCTCTACCGGCTACGTCAAACAATGAGTCCCGTAACGTTACGAGCGCACCGTCAGCTCACGCTTATGCTCGTATTTCAAGTGCGTTAATAACGCGCCTCATCACAATGATCTCGATTTAGTCACTTTATCCGATGGTCTTTATGTTTCTTCCACTTTGCGTCTTCCTCGGCGCTTATTTAGTCGGAAAACTTAACGAGTTGTTCGAGGATAGCGTAGACAGTGCCACTTTTTCCTACGCTTTGCAGACACTTGTGACGCTTGGAGTTTGTGCCCTGGAAGCGTATCCCTTGGTCAATGGCGTGACGACAATCACGTTCATTTCCGCCTTTCGCAGTCATTTTGTTCGCCTCTTTGGACTGGATCGTTTCAACGCCATTCGATCTTGTTGCCTCAACTCCGTTGAACGTCATGGCGCGGCTGTTGGTGCATCAAGTGCGACAAGTACATGAGAAACATCCCGGAAGTCAATGCTTTAAATGAAAGATCTTGCGATAAAAATATCAAATGAAGTTGTTTGTGGTGAAAATGAAGGATAAGAGTAAGGTCAGCAAGTCGACCACGAGACGTTTGCCAGCAAACGTGTCTGTTGTCGTCGATGAACTGTGTACTTCTGCGCCTATTGAGAAGTCTTCACCTGTCCCAAATGACCTTCTAAAGCTTGGTCCACGCAAAATGTCATGCAGACTGCTCAATACAATATTTTGATCGAAAAGACATTTACTGATTCTGACTGCTCGTGTCGAATTCGAAGAAAGTCGCAATCTACGACACTGCTGGTGAATATGCAACAAGCGCACTCTATGTAGACACACTGAAATCGGCTGTCGAGTTGCTATAACTCTCGCAGCCACAACACGTAGGACAGAAACGGCCTAGACGATCCAAGCCAAAGAGCCGGACAAAATGTCTTCGAAAAGCGGCGACGAAGACGATAGTTGTTATACCATTCACGAAGGGGTAAAGTTCCAGTGCAAAAACTCCGATCGAAACCAGAGCCTTGAAACGTGAAACGAATACAGTACGCTTTCTTACACTGTTCTGAAACAACTCAGTTAGACCGCCTGTTAGGTGAGCAATAAAGAAGACGCATAATGGGACGAACATGCAGCCCAGCGGATAAATAGCCTAAAGACGCAAGGGCTTTCTGGCAGAGAAAAGATGACAAACCTGTAAAACGAGCATGACGGTCAATTGAAGATGCATGCCATGAACCATTCCACTCATCGTGCGACGTAAACGGTGAAGTTTTCGAAAAATATAGATCGACATCGCCGCTTCACCTGCGTAGAGCAAAACGATTCCAAAAGTTACTGCTCAAGGTGATTGCTTCTCATCACTTTAACTTACAGGTGATGAAAACTGCCTTGGCGACCCAATTCTCGAGCACGTAGCCAAAGATCAACTCGTCCTTGGCTAATCTTTCAGCGAGATATGCGCGTGTCTCAACAGATTCAGTGCTCTCCATGAGCTCTTTCGGTCCCGCAGCCACGAAAGGGTGAGTGAGAATGATTAGGAATCCGAAAAAAAATTCCATAGCAAACAATGCATGCATACATGATATAGCGCTGAACAACAACAGACTGCAAGTAAATGCGTTTTACCTTTTTCAGCATGTAGTGGAGGCATTCGCCATTTCGAAAGATGGCCAAGAATCTGAACACTAACGCTTGAGTCAAGGCAGTGACCATCTGGACACCGAAGAAGACAGAAAATGAAAACTGAGGCTTTGACTATTGTTTTGAGACGAACCGCCACATGCCCAGTCGTTGGTGATGGAATAATTTGCAGCGGCCCATGTACAACCCCGCCAAATACAGACATCAAAGGCTCCGGTTGAAAAAGAAAAAGTACGGTGGTGAAAATTGCGTCGTTTATCTCACAGAAATTTGTTGTGTCTTTGATTTTGTTCAACTAACCGTAAAGCTGAGAAGAAAATAGCGAAAGTCCTTCATACTGCGCGGTGATTGATACACGATGAGCAGACAGTTGTAGACATTGATTACTAGTGCCGACAGAGATATGGCCGAGCCGACGGATCGTAGAGTAGTTTCAAAAGCCATTTGTAGCTGTTTGAAGCTTTCGACGTCGAATATCGCACACTGCACAGAAATTCTCGACTCTTCGGTTTTCGAGAAACATCTGCGTTTCTTGTTGCTTGGCACACATTCACGCGCTGAATTCGGTTTTCGACGGCTCACTCCTACGCAAGGCTTTACAATGAGCACGAGGTCTCGATGTAGCGCACAGGCTAACGCAGCTACATAATGTATAAGGTAGCCCTGGTACCTTAGACAAGCATGTGACGTGTAGATAGTCGATGGGAAGGAGGAGGGGAAGCTTAGGGCACGAGGAGGACAAGTGTCCCTTGAGAGACGTGCCCCATTCATCTAGCTCAACGGACACAACAGTATTCAACACGTGCAGATGCTGCCCCAGGCTACAACTTTTTTCACGGATCGGGCACACAAATAGCCTCTTCTCACAGCAATTAGAGGCTGTGTCGTTAACCCAAAGACTACTTGAGGCCATAATGTTGAAAAAGCCGGATAACTGCGGTGCTTCAAGCGATCTCAGTACAAGAATAGAGTGTGTTCAACACATGCAGATGCTGCCTCAGGCTACAACTTTTTCCACGGATCGGGCCTGGCCACCCAATTTTCCAAGACGTAGCCGAAGACCAATTTGCCCTTTTAACAGATGAAATGCTTTCCAAAAGGGCATCTGGAGCGACAAATGGATGTGTGACGACAATGCTGAGACCGAGAAGGTACCGAAATCCTTCGACCAAAAGGATGTTACGCTTTTAAAAGGAAGGTCTATATGTATGGAGCAAATTACCGGTCTTGTTATGTAGTGAAGGCGCTCTCCATTTCGAAATATCGCCAAGAATCGAAACGTTAGTGCATGAGCCAGGGCACAGACCATCTGAACGCCGAAAAACACCGACAGCGCAAACTGAACCTTCCAAGTTGATTTCAAAGCAATTAAAAAGCTACCGCTATGTGCCCAGTTGATGGAGAGGGAATCGAGCGCCACGGTCCATGAACAACACCGCCAAAAACCGACAGTAGCGGCTCTGGTTGGAAAAGAAACAGCACCGTGGTGAATACTCCATCGTAAATCTTTTACAAATGTTATTTTGTGCCGAAAGAAAACCAAACCGTGAAGCTGAGCATGAAATAGCAAAAGTCTTTCATGCTGCGGGGTGAGTGGTGTACGATGAGCAAGCAATTGTAAAGGCTGATGAAGAGCGCCAGCAGAGAGATTGTGGAACCGGCTATTCGCAGAATTTCTTCGAAAGTCATGTGTATGTAGCTGTGTGGTTTTGAGGCAGCTACGTCTCTACAAGTCGGCATTCAGCTGAAGGCAGATACAACTTTTTGTTCCTAAAGCATCTGCGTTGCCCTTCAACCACATCGCTATTTCAGTTTCCTCTTAAGGAGTCTCTTATTTTTTTTCGCAATAGGCAAACTTGTTGAAACATTTGCCACTGCGGAAATGAGAACAAACTTTATTTCACATTCTTGGTTAGTAAATGTGCACAGAAGTCAAGAAATCTACGACAATGGAATTGTGCGACTGGCGGCTTCGGGTTCACCTTCTAGAGCGTAGCACGATTGCAGAAATGCTCTTGTGGCAATGATCGGCTTCGCCTCTTTGAGACATCCCTTGAAGGCCTTGTAAATGGAAAGAAAATGCTTTGTAAATTGCCGTCGAAACGTCGACACAAATATAATTGTGGTGAGACCGTTGACTAAAGGATACACTTCAAGGGCAAACACTCCGAGTGACATCAGTGACTACAAGACTTTATGTAGTTGCGAATTTACGCACCTTATTGTCAAACAAGTTGTCGAGCTTTCCCACCAGCCAAGCTACACAGAAAACTGTGAGCGGCAGAAAAGTGCACAGCAAAGGATAGAGGGCCTGAAATGCCTGCTTGAGAATAGAAGAAGCAGCACCTGCGCAACGAGCATGAGCGTTAGCTGAAAATGCGTGCGTAACAGCGTCCCACTCATTGTGTGTCGCAGGCGATAAAGAGTGCAAAAGATGAAAATGGACATGGCTGCTTCTATAACGTAAACGGCAAGGACGGTCAACGTCACTGAAAGCACAGATAGTGTTGAAAGGGTAAAACGTACCTGTACCAAAAACAATCGCAGGCAACCAGTCTTCAAGAAGGTATCCGAAGACTAGCTCGCCTCTGGTAAGTCGATCGCGAAGGTTCTGCCGAATTTGCTCCGATACCACTGAGTTCATTAGTTCCTCTGGTCCCACTGCCACAAATGGATGTGTGGCCACGATTGCCAGTCCCACCAAGACTCGAGAAACTTCAACGGCAACCATATACCTCTATGAACACTTTCTTGTGTCATTTCATGAACTCACAGTTTTGAGGATGTGGTGCCGAAAGTCGCCATTGTGAAAAATTGCCATAAAACGGTAGAAGAAAGCATGTTCTAAAGCAGCGATCATATACGCGCCCAAGAAAACGCATAGAGCGAACTTAAAGAACGATGAAATATAAAGAGCATCCCAACCGTTGCATGGCCCGTCGTCGCGGAATGAATCACGCGAAGCGGTCCATGAAGGACGGCACCGACAACTGAAGTTAGAGGCTCGGGTTGAAAGAGAATCATTGTCGCAGCAAAGAGCATGTCGGAAATCTGAACACTCCCACTTTAAACGTCACTAAAATCTCTCACTGTAAAACATAGCATAAAGTATCTGAAATCGTGCAAGTTCGACGAGGAGTGACGAACAATGAGTAAACAGTTGTAGAGATTGATTAAAAACCCGAAAGCCGAGGCTGTGAGCCCAAGCACACGAAACTCGCCTTCATCACTCATTGGCTAGCCTCCTAGGTATCTAGACAATCCTTTGCCATTTTCAGATTTTTCTGTCGTGTCAAATGATAGCAGCTGAAACACTGTTCTTAAAGTTCACACTCGCTCGAATTTTCTACAATCTTTATTAAGCGGTGTAGTTGTTGTCACTCGAAATGAACATTGACATTGGTGAAATGGTGCCAATTAGGCTGTTCGAAAACCATTGGTGAGCACCCTCACCGGAACTTCTTGCGCCGTCCCAGTGAAGAAGGACAAGGTAGTATTCATCGGTGGGAAGGGTTTGTGGTTCTGAAAAGTGGGGTTTGGCCGTTCGTCACTTCCGGATTGTTCTACGCGCCAAGTTGACTTACAAGTCGACTGTCCTGCTTCCACGAATTGCTAATGAACCAGACGAAAAGACCGAGATTGAAGATTTCGAAGAAGGCGATATGCACGAATTCAATTCGTCCAAGTAACCGATTCCATTCCAGTTCAACCTGATAGGCTCAAGTGGTGCAATTGGCGAACCCATTTCTCATAGCGCTTCGATTCGGCTCTCTTCGATCGACTTTGTCGTTCGTCAAGAAAGATACTTATCAGAACGGAAATTTGCTTAGAGACTGTGCTGATGGCCGCTTTCCTGCAAAATGGTTGGAAAATGTTTCAGCTACATACTCGTGATTTGGCCATTTGGTGTAAGAGACCGTTGATATGGCGGCTGAATCTCGTCGAAACTCCTTCTGCCTCATCAGAAACCATCGGTAAAGACGAGCAGATGGCGGCGTTTTCGGTTGTTTGAGGTACTTCAAACGTTCAGGCTAAGTGTCCGAAACGTACGCGCTCCTGGACATATGTTGAGATGACCGCCGCAACCGATGCGTGACCTCCAAGGATAAGGGTGAAAATTATGTAATAGCCTGAACACCTCGAAGTTTTTGCGAAGCTTGCCTAAGACAGTGAGGTTGTTGCTCTTCGGAAGGGTTTCCGCAACAATTCCGAGAACCACGGTCATTGCCAGTAGGTTTGCGAGACCGAGGCCGACCTATAAGAGACTGGGATTCCAACGGCAAGTAACTTTTTCTCCAAGAGCTCCATCGTTGCTGAACATTCCGACCATCGTAAGGGCCGAAATGAGCAACGTCGGAACCGCCAACACCATTACGTAGTAAATGTAGTTGCGTTTCCAACGAACAATGCCTTTCACCTGAATCGTTTAACAGCAGCGCTTTTTCAGGGTAACCTGAAAGCGTCTTGTTCCCGGTGCCCCAGTTGTGCTCACTTCAAGTTTGCAGTTGATCGGCTCCCATTCAGTGTTGCCCTAGAAAGCTTTATGTCAAGAACCACTAACGATGATCGTGTTCATAAGACCGGCGGTGAAGACGACGTCACTCTCTGGAGTCATCGGAATGATCATTATCTCGCAATCCTGAGGTATTTTGTTCTCGCTCCACAAAAATGCTTCACTTGAAGGTCAAACGGGAAGTATTCAAGATTGAGCGTGCAGGTGCATGCAAGCGAGCGGGGGCGACTATGTTCAATGTCTCCATTCCAATTCAGCTGAAATTCGATGAATTCTCGAAAAGCTTAACTCTCGCCTTCACTACACGCTGATTGTCCGGCACTACTTCTTTGATCTCCTCGCTGAGTTTTGGTTTCATGATTTTATGGTGACCTACGCGTTGTAGATCATCGTGGCTGGGATCCAGATCTCGGGCTCCGGCAAGTAGATCTCTGTGCGATTCTCGTAGTCGGTCGGATTCCATTTCAATCTAGGGTCGTTCCATAATTTTCGCTCCGAAACCATATACGAAGCGATTTGGTTGCTTTCTTGCTAAAAACATTAGTGAGGAAAGGTGCATCACCATATTGACGAGGATGACAAGTCGCAAGTTCACCGTGACATTTGTCGGTCCGTACTGCTGAGGCGAAAGACGCTTGTCGTAGTCGTCAAGAAGAGAATCGACCAGCTGCTTTACCAACCAATCTACAGAAATTTCTAATGCAAGAAGATCAAACCTTTCTGCCCGCTACTTTGTATGATCGCCATTGAGAAAAAGATGGAAAGGGTGAGAAGGACTTGAATTGCACATGACATCGCACACAATGAAGGCCCAGGTCGTCAAATCAAATGACCGAAAACACTTCCAACCGAGGTGAGGAATGAAACATGAGACATGAGTTTGCTCGACCTTGCCTGAGAAATTTTGCACAAGCATTGACGTATTTAGTCGATCCTCGATTACTGCCAGTCAACAACAAGAAAAAAGTACATTTTATCAATGCTCGCTTTGAAGGCTACGCTACGTGATGCTTTGAAGCGAGCCCTGGAGCGGTGGGTCAACAGCCCCTATGCTTCGGGCGCAGCCCATTAACCGTCGAACATCATAGAAAGCATGCATGAAATGACGGCAAAAAGGAGCGACGAAGAGAAGCGTCGTCAGAGCGTTCACCAATGGATAGATCTCGATGAGAAAGGCTCCGAAGGAGATGAGAAGCTGAACTCAATTACTCATTAATAAATTTCTGATTAATAACCTTGCTCTCGAATATTTGATCTGCCGTTCCGTGCACGGTTGCGACAAAGAACACCACTAAGGGTAGGTACATGCAACCTAACGGGTAAAGATTCTGAGAGGCGCAAATGACCGGGAAGGTTAGACTTACTTGTAAGACTAGGTATTAGGAGCGTCAGCTGAACATGCGTGCGAAATGCAATGACACTCATGCTTCTCCGAAGTCGATTGAGAATTCGAAACATCCTGATACCCATAACAGCTTCGAACGAATAGACGATCACTAGTATGGCAACAACTAAAACACGAAAGTGTCCCAGAACTTGAAAAGTGTCCCAGAAAGTGTCCCAGAACCGAAGAGAACTTCGCCAGCTTCAAGTCTTCGGATAAAGTCGATGCGAGCTTTCTCGGACTTTATTGTTGGAAGCAACTCATCAGGTCCAACAGCAACAAACGGATGAGCCACCATAATACTGAATGCGAGGGTGTAGCGAAAAAGTTCAACGCCGATAAAAACATGCTAAAACGCAAGTGATTCCGACAAAAGAGAGCATACTGGCTTGAGGAAGATGGCTAAGTGATCGCCGTTGTCATGTAGGACGAAAAAGCGATAGGCGAACGAGTGCTTCAGCGCCACAATCATCTGAATGCCGAAAAAATACGCAAAAGGCGAACTAAACATGTGTTCAACATTCCCACTTATCGAACCGCAAAGTGTCCAACAGCTGGAGATTGAAACATCTTTAATGGGCCCTGCACTACTCCGGCGAACACCGAGGTAAGTGGTTCTGGTTGAAAAAGCAACAGGGCGATCGTGAACAACGTATCATACGCCTGAAATTTTTTTCAACGTGCTTGTATCTATTTGAGCTCATCTCACGCACCGTAATATTCAGTAAAAAGTAGCGAAATTCTCGTAGACTTGAAGACAACTTCGAAAGAAGCAAATAACAGATGTACAGTACTGTCGCTGATTTAGTAGCCAGCGAGGCAAGATTTTGCCTCGAGTGGGTACTGTATTGCGTCACGGAAAATCCGGCGCGCGTTACTACGGTAGTCGCCGCGCGGGCGATGCGATTTTCCAACTTTTCGTTGTTTTCAGCGCTTTCCCCTCTGCTTTCTAGCATTTTTACCCGCAAAACATTTTTCACGGTGCCAGGAAGTGTTTCAGCGTAGAAACACAAGCAAACTCGATGGAAAACACGGAAAACACGCAGAAACAGCAGACCCGCGCGTCGACTACCGTAGTAACGCGCGCCGGATTTTCCGTGACGCAATACAGTACCCACTCGAGGCAAAATCTTGCCTCGATGACTACTAAATCAGCGACAGTACTGTACATGTTCAAAAATAAGGCGGCCGCAGCCGGACCAAGAGCTTGAAGCACTTCCTCCAAAGTCATGTGAGCTTCAACTTGCAGCAACCTTGTGCGACCAACACATGAGCTTTGACAAAGACCACCTGTTAGATATTTTCCGACCGCGGTGTTTAGTGGTCGAAAAAACTCTGTCGCGTTGGTGCTCGAGCACTTTACTTCAGATTACGGACTCCATAATGAGTTATGAGATTAATGCGAATTCTTTTCTCAGACAACATATCAGTGAGTCCAATGAGTCCACACAAACGAGCAGTAGCAATTGGTATGTCTGCTCACATACACACCTGCCTTATAGACATCTTCTAGTGTACTCATTTATGTGTATGCGGAGAGGTTACAGCACAGTGGCATTTACAAGCTCGCGAAATTCATTCTCACGTAACATTTTATTCATCGGGCACTCTTCAACGAGCACGTATCTTCAATTTGAAGAAGTTTCAAAGCATTTCGGAAATACTTGAACTCCGAAACACAACCCGAGAGAGCCATTACCAGGATAGATTCTACGTTGAGGTTGCATTTCTTGCCCAATCGGGGAACTGATGCAGTCCGAAGAGGCCGGCACCCCAAAGCACCATGTTGATCCACGTGAAGAGAATGCAGCCGATGGTGATCGGGAAACCAGCGAGCATCTGAGCGTTCTTCCGAAGTGATACAAAACTCACAAAATCGGAGATCTTCAAGAAACCGGTGTCAAAGATGATCGCGTTGGAGGGCGAAGCAAAGGGCAGCTGGAAGGCGAACGTCGACGCCAGGGCGACGGTCAGCATCAGAAGAAGTGGATGAACACCGATGGTCACAGCCATTTCAGCGAAGATTGGAATGAGAATCGAAGCGACGACGGCGTTTGCACAGAAATTGGTGATTACGATCGTCACCAAAACGCAGACGAGCACAAGCAATGGAGTGGGAAGAACGTTGAGGTTCCGCAGGAGGTAGCCGATTTCAAGAGAAAGCTCGGATTTCTGAACAGGCTTAGTTGGTTAGACAAAACTTGCCTTCACTCCAGCAGCCAAGGCGAAGCCGCCGCCGAAAAGGAGCATGATGTTCCAAGGGAAGCGGTTCTGGACGGTTTGCCAGTCGAGAAGAGACTCTCGAGGCTTCGGCTTTCCTCGATCTAACAATAAGTGACTATTAGAAATAGGTAGACACGCACCTGAACTGAGGAAATGAGGGACTTCGTTGGGCAAAATGAAGAGCAGCAATGTGATCAACGTAATGCTCGTTGCATCCGTGACGTATCTGGAATTGGCCATCAGCTCGCTGCAAATGCTTACTCTGGCTCGAACAAGGCGCCAAATCCTGGGATGAATTGCGGCTCTCGAAACAAAAAGAGGAACAAGAGCAGGAAGAAAAGGCCGACGAGCTCGACTTCAGCGAACGAAACTGGTGGCAGACGTTGGAATTTCAGTCGGAGTCTAGCGGTCGCCGAATCACTGCCGGCTGGTGCTTTTCGCATGAAGACCAATGAAAGGACCGCCCAACAGAGAACGAGGCACACAATAGAAAGTGGCAGGGCAAAGATCATCCAGGTGAGGAAGTTGATACCGGTCTGGACACCCGGGAAGAGGCTGAAAGAGAGTTTTCAAAGAAAATAGCTAATCACTTGTCAAGTTGTCCCATGAGAACAAGATTCGACGCTGTCCCGGTGATCGTTGCTGCTCCTCCAATGTTCGCCGAGTAGCAGATCGACAGCATGAGACCCTTTGCTAGTTGAAGATCACGCTTTGTAAAGCGCTTCTGCACTTCACTGCAAAAAGACATGTTCGTTTCGCTTCTCACTAACTTTGTGATGAGAAGCATGTTCTCAGACGGAATCGAGAGGCGACGACCTTCAACGCTGCGCCTTCGTTGCGCTTCACTTGACACCGTAAGCGTCGCCATCTACAAGTTGCCTTGACAGAAAGAGAAACTAACGTCTCCAATGCGATTGCTCTTCGACAGCTCCTCGACGACCGACCGCACGACCGGCACCATCAAGGACGCGGTGGCCGTATTCGAGATCCACATACTGAGGAAAGCCGAGACGCCCATAAAACCAGCCAGAATCCTGAACATCAAGAGCTCTTTGTGCTGTGTGAAAAACCATACCATCGAGGCTCCGATCCCATCACTGACAGAACGCCCAAAGCGATTCGATTGTGAAGGCCGGCTTTCTCCACTGCCATCGCCATCATCAAGCCGCCCATGAAGAGAAAGACCGTATCCTTATAGGATATTCAAGGTCTCGGCAGAACTCACAGGAAAGAACGACTTTGCCACCTCGTCGCTCTTCATGATGCCAAAGAGCGGGAAGGCCAGTAGAGGGAAGAGTGAGGTAATGGCGAGGGGCAACAGTTCGAGACACCAAAAGAGTGCCATAATGAGAACCACAAATCCACATTCCGCTTCTTTTCTCTAAACCGTAGCTATAGTTAAAGACAATGCTGAGCTTACCAGCTCCGGTGGAAACCAATAGATTGAAGTGGCAAATAAGGCTGGGCCGAATACGATAGCGATGCTTCTCCAATGAGCAGCAAAGTGCTCGGAAAGGCTATGATTTTTCCTGAAACCCATTCGGTTCTCTGGTTTGAGAAGAATTCGTACTCTTGTGGCAAATGAATGTGCGTCCGATTAGTCATTTCTCGGGAGACCGAGAAGGCACAAGCTCTCTGGAATACATCGAATTAGCGTCACCCAAAATGACGAATACAGATTTTGAAGCGCGGAAGCAGAAGACGAGAAGCAGCAAGGAAAGCATCTAGTCGTCTCAGACCAAGCGTCTCGTGAAAACGAAGGGAAAGCTGGGAACTGGTCTAAAGCGACCGAGTCGTACAGTAATGTAGAAGAATCTTCAACAGTCTTCTCCTTTGCAAAATGTAAAGGCAAGACAGAGTACGGGTTACTGTGCGCCTTGCTGTAGCCTTCAAGCTAATAAGCCATCAATTTCCCGCCACTTTCACCAAGTAGAAAACAAGGAACTTGGAAAGTGGGAGAAGTGGCAGTACGACGAGTGCGCGTCTTCTAAGACCAAAGGGGACGACGTCATCGACTGCGCGCGGCCTCCAGGTGCGACGGGGGAAAAGACCAAACAAGCGCTTACGTGAGAGCGGCTTCGATCATTTGGTCGAAGACAATGCGTCTTCATGGGTTGTTTACCAGGTGATTCAGAATGATTTCAAAGACAGAGTAGCAATGCTCCACGCATCGCGAAACTCTTTTGCTCACGATAATCCAATGATGTCTAGGACTGGAACTCCGTTCCCAGACCTCGCCGCCTCGCGTAAACCCCGCTTCGCACGGCGCTTTAGTGGTTTAAAAACCTTTGGCTTCCAGATGTTGCTGAAGAGAGCAAACTGCGACAGGCGGATTTGATTTACGAGGAATCCCTACACATAAAGTTAGCGAAAATTTGGTTCAAGACAAGATACTCTCCTTGTTCACCCCAGACAGACGAAAACGAAAGCTTGCAAAACCTAATTAACATGAAAGACGAGTGAAACAAACATGTTGTCTATCAAAATGCGCACTTCCAAATAGTCACGGCCAGGCCAACTAGGAAATAAAAGAGTTTAGGCGTGGGCACAAAAGAGACGAACGAAGGAAAAGGAAGAAAGAAAGCCGAAGTGTTGAGAAGGCAGGGGGGCGCCTGCTGATGAAAGTGGGAGGGGGAAGCCCTCCGGACACAGGTCACGGAATGTCTGAAATGAAACAAGCAATGGTTCAACTTGCAGCATTCGTTAAGTTTCAGGAACTTTGGATTGAACCCTCGCCCCCCTGACCTCTTTTCATGCTAGTCATCATTAGTGAAACGAAACTTCCAATGGCGTCTTCAGATTCGAACTTTTCTCTTTTCGTTCTTTGACGCGAACATGGAATCGATTGCAAATCGTCGTCTACTTCGTCTTCTCCTCGCCTTCACCCCGTCGCGTCTAGGGTTCCGATCGATCGGGTTTTCAACTTGCGAGGACTACGGGTTGATGAGCTCGAATCTTCGTTAATTTGTCGTTAAAGTTGTTATCCTCTCGTCTTTTCTCTTCAGCTGGTTTAATGCACTTCCGGGTACGACTGCGGTGCTGATAAACGTAGATTTTGTTCTAGATGTCCCAGTGTCCAAAAATATCTAAATTACACGTCAACTACGTTTTTGTCAGTGCATATTTCGTTTCCGTTCTGAGAGCTCAGCGATAAATCAAGGAAAAAGTGAGTTGTCGTGTCTCTCAACTGACCTTTTCTCGTTATTAGATAGCATCCGGCCAATTGCAAAGACATCACCCGACGTGTCTTTTTGCACGAACCGCTCCCTTCTTTGTTTGGACTAGACGATGATTCGGAAGGCGCATCATCCATTTCAGCCAGGTTCCCCTGTGGTCCTTGTCTATGTCATATCTTGTCTCTCTGTTTCCATGCTCGTCCCATTACACAGATAAATCTTTCAAATACCCGTGACTTCGGGTAGATTGGGGTAACGGAGGAGGGGGGTTCGGCGTCGATCGTGATCTTTGTCGCGGCCACAACGCCATGCTCTCTGCTGACAGTCGAAGCAATAGCACAACTAACCTGTTGTAATTTCGAGCATTGTCTTTTTCAGCGTCACGAGGTCAATCGAGGGGCACCCCCACGACACTGATGTATGGCTTGACGGGTGGGTACGGCGCCGAAATTTAAGGACGGACGCACCCTTCCCGACGCGGAACGTCGTCGTGGTTCCATTTGTGGTCGGTATGACAAAGAATACGCAGGAGAGTACCGACGCGCTCTATGCAGCCTTTGCATGGACTTGCTGGGTGTGTTTTGGATTCGCCTTCTAGAAGGTTCAGGAGGATCGCGTGTTCGCGTTTACGACGGTCATGATTTTTGGATCGATTGGTGGGATTCGGCTCGTCAGCTTCTTTCAGCTAATTGAAGGAGTGTTCGTCATTGCCGGAAGTGCTCCAATCGGTCGCTTCTTTGACCAAAAGTCGAGGACCACAGGTTGGCCACAGTTGCTTTTTCCTGATTCCACGCCACATTCAGCTATGGCAACAATTGTTTGCGTCTCCAATGCATCACTCGCAGTGGCGTCGATTCTTCTCGGCTCCAGTCTCTCAGTGAAATCGGGCTCATCGACCCAACACGTCTTAGTGGGAGCGACAATCATAGTGCGTCCGTGATACCTTGAACATTGAACGAACGACGTCGCAGACGTGCGCTATTCTTAGACTGGCCGTGAATGGAGAAAAACAGCTACTCAGTAAGGACTGGATTGTGGTGTTGGCGGACCACGGAAACCTAGCAAGTAAGTTGCAATTAACTCGCGGAAAACGATGCTCAGAATCAAACGCCATTCTGACGACACTTGAACAAGTCGGACAGGTGTTGGCGCCAGTTCTTACGGGGCTTCTGGCCGCCAACTCATCACTTCTCACATTGATTGTCTTCATCGGTTTTGCGTCTATCCTTTCCTTCCTGCTAAAGGCTGCTCTGCTTTCGTCGCTTCTCTGTCACAGCAGGAAGCTCAAGGAAAGGAAAGAAGAGGCGAAAGTCGGTATGTTTTGTGAAAATGTTCAAAGCGCTTCAGAAGTTGAAGAAAGCAATCACAATGGCTGCTTTTTTACCACACGAGCATGTTGTCGAATGTGGCGGACCTATTACGTGCAAAACATCTTTCCGGCAGCGTTGGCGATGGCCATGCTATTTATGACTGTCATTGGCTTCGATGGAGTGAGCATTTTTCTATGTCCAGTATCTTTGAAGCTGTAGATGGAGCCGGGAATTGAAGATTCTCACGGCTTGCCTAGAGATGTGGTCGGAGGCTTCAAGAGTCTAGCTGCCTTGATGGGCGTTCTCGGAGCAATAAGCTACGCAATTTTTGTGAACAACTGCGGAATACATACTACCGGGCTAATTGGGCTTGTTGTAAGTTTGCTGCGCGACTTCTGTTGAGCTCACATGTGCTTTTGATTCGGCAAAGCTGCCTTCTAGTCTGTGTAGCCACGCTATTCCCCGCCAAGTCTACGTTTTCGGTTGAGCACCCACACCCACACCATGTGAGTGAAAGGCGAGTTAGATCACAATTCAGAGTCCCGAAACAGCGAAGTTTTATACTCACACAACGCACGCAAAAGGGTCCGTCCCACTCTGGGGCATTGAGTTTTCAACGCTCATGAACATCGGAGAGTTTCTCGTCTCTGCCGCGATGTCGAGATACGGTGCCTGAAGTTTGACCGCCTGCAAACAATTTCTTTAGGTCTGTCACTGGCGGCTGCAGCGATCACTCAAATCATTCAAGAAGGGGTGGCGGCGTCAGAGCGCAATACCGTCTTCGGAGCGCATACGGCTGCGTGTCGATTCTTCGGCATGTTCAAAGACATTCTGCACTTAGGTAAATGGCATTGACAAGAAAGAAATCATTACTCATAGCTCTTCCCCATAGCAAAGATTTCGGAATCCTTTGCACTCTGTCGTATCTCTTCGTGCTTGGAGGCCTCTGTTTCTATTGCTATTTTCTCATTCAGGTTGGGACATTGTCCTAGACACATTTTCTGCGATTTAGGCGGGTCGTCGTGAACTTCGCAGAGTTGCTGAAAACGCCGGAACAGTGAAAAGAGAAAAGGAAAAGGATGAAGAAATTGTTAGTCTTGCACACTGGGATGGAGGTTCTTCGCACTTGAGGCGTAATTCTCGTTTTAGCTGACGACATGCATCACATGGGCGGCTTTGACGTCTGAACATCTGACTTTCGGTCATTCGGTTTTCTTCGACGTCCTTCAATCGCTACCGGTAGTGTTGCCCGAAAACAACCTCAGTGAAACGCACGCAATGAAGCTTGATATTGAAAGTGCAAAACCTTTCCCATATGCTTTGATTTATGCAGCTTCTTCGGTTTGTGCGAGCACTAGCCTAGACGCTGACGATCAGCAATTACCCGCTTTCAGCCGGACTAGTCAGATATCCCCTTGTGGTTCATTAGACGCTATCGCCGGGGCTCTTCAGAAATTTCGCCGAGCATTTCAAAGCGGTCCGCAGGCGTTTCTGGTCATTCGAATTGTGAGATCTGGCATTGCGATGCGTTTCTCGTGGAATTTGACAGGCATCTACGCTGGCATTGGCTAGTTTAAAGTTTTTTTGCCAACTAAACTTTTCAGGTCTTATAGGCTTAACGACTAGTATAACCATTCTTTTTGTGATGATTCGTCATGGACTTGTTAAAAGGAAGGTTTGCCATTTCTAGGATCCACATATTCAATTCTCTTTTTGCAGGAAAATCTTCTGCTGGTAAGCGTGTTTTTAGCGGGTGGAGTTTACAACTTTACATATGTATACGTCGGTATAAGTTACACATTTGGAAATTCGATTCGAAGTACTGTTTTATCAGTGACAGCAAATTGTTCTAGACGAATCAAACGCTACCGTTGCCGAATGTGCCCGGAGATGGGAGAAAATCCTGCAGCAAGGTTCACTGCCACTGCTTCACAACCTTCTCGTCGCACTTTGTTGTGATAGGATTCTTGCGGTTTTCCGACCAATCCACTATCACAAATCGTCCAAAAACTACTTGTTTCTACTTGTTGGAGGTTCAATTGCAACATTGGAGACAATTCAAAAATCTTTTACAGCTTGTTTTCTGGGAACTATTGGTCTCTCGGTTTATCTTGTCATCGACGCTCAGAGTTACGGAGACGTGCAAGTACGCCCCTACTGTCTCCCTCAAGACACACGGAGCGAGCACGGTGGAGACGTGTATTTAGCGTATATCTCGGCTACAGCCGCCATAGCCTTACTTCTTTGCCTTCCAACATTTGCACGGGCTTACATGGCACGGAAAACATGTTTTGAAAAATTAGAGAAAGTTCAGATTCTTGTAGCTCGAGACCGAGCACAAATTATCAACGAGCCACGGATAGCCGTCGTTATTCTTCACGCCACTACGACAATCGGTCAGTCTAAAAGCCGCAATACACTCTTTTTCTTCAGGGTTCGTTACGTTGAGCATGATCCTGCTTCTGGTCATTCCTCACTTGCTCCTACAGATACAAGTTTTTTCACGGACGCTGAACTTTCTCTACTACGGCCTCATGGAAATGAATTCTTTCGTTGTGGTTCTTATTTGTGTGGCACGGATGACCGAGTTGCGACGATACTTGTTCAAAACGTTTTGCTTTACATGTCCAAAGGCTGTTGTTTCGAATACGAAGTCGTCCAATATTCGCGTGTAGAGGTCCGCGCTTGATAAAGAGTTGACCGTGGACAAATGCTCGCATGAACATCACGTGGAAAAGAACAAGCACAGAAGATCGACAGTTTAACTGAATTATTGGAAGTCAACACTTCCTTCTTCTCTGCTACCGAAACGTCAATAGCAACAACAATGGCGTCACTTCGGAGGTTCTTCGTGCATCTTTCTTCGCAGGCGAACATGAATTTCCGCGCTCGCAATCGGTCGTCTGGGACGGGGGACGGGGGGTTGACTCGCCTTACGCCATTAAACTTGCCGCCGTCGCGAGTGCCCGTGTACCCCTTGGGAGCATCTTGCTCGACCCAGCTGCCGCCTGCGCTCTGCGGCGGCCACTCTGACATTGTGTGCCTGCTAACTTCCTAAAGACTTCCTTCATTCTAGCTTCTGCTAATTGTTTATTCCTTCTTTTGTGCCATCTTTGTGCTTGTTGAAGAATGGGCGGCTCCTTTCGCGTCTGCGTACGTGCAAGTGGTCGACTAGGCGTGTCACCTTTCCGCGCTTTTCTCTTCTCTCCCAACTCTCGTTCTCAAATAAATTCGCATTTGTCTAGGTCGACTAGCGTGTCTCAGCTTCGATCAAAAACTTCCACTCTTCCCAGCATCTCTCAGCATGTCCGAAGAGCTTCAAGTAAGTCTTCTAATTGACGGATTTGTTAGTTTTGGATTGTGAATCGATCGCGAATGACTTTCGTCATGCGTTGTAAGACGCTTCCCGCTAGTCACAAATCCGACTTGAAGCCTGCAAAGAGCAGAGCGCTGGCCTTTGACCAGCTAGGCGCGCCCGCTTTTTGAGGACGCGACGCGCTCAATGCGCTCAATGTCTCGACACCATTTGTCATCGAAGCCATTCCCGCGCGGAAAGACTGCAAGCAGACGCAAAATGCACGCAAGCCTTCAAACTTCCTTCTTTTCTTCTTTGGGGAAAGCTTGCTCCAGACAGCAACAGCAAAATGAAAAGAAATTTCTATCTCGATAGAGGCCCAAAGGGCAAGAAAAGGGGGAAGTTTCCTTTGGTGCAGATGAGAGAAAAGGACGTGAAATTCAGCCTCGATGTTCCCTTTGAACGACCAAAGGAAGCTTCACCTTTTGAGCAACCTCTGGAGAGGTTTCCGTTTCGGTTTGACCATATCATCGTTACTTTTGCTGACAAGAGAAGGTCAACAGCAATAGACGACGGGCGAATATCTCGAAGATGGGCACTGC